>JABXWE010013442.1:0-45321 GCA_014611495.1 Limonius californicus
GAGCTTTGAATGACATTTACCTGTATGTCAAACTGTGTGACAGTTCAGGTAGTTAAAAATTTTGGCCCAACAAAATGTGAAAATGAACAAGTATTTAGTTGCAACTGATTTGCAATTTATTAAGGTAAGTAAATTACAGGTTTTTCGTCACGATTTCTTTCTTTCTATTACAATTTTCATATTGTCAGATTCTAAAGCTTAATATAGACGGGACAATCCCTAGGCTACTGCAATTGACTTTTTAAAAAATCACTTTGTACTTTTTTTTCCTTCTTGATCTAGAGTGAAGTTATTGAATACCTCTAAACCCTCTTCACCCATCACATTTAGTAGAATTGCTACCTTAACCTCATCCTCTTTTTTATTCTTTCCACTTGCTAACAAGTAGATTTCGAATTGTTGTTGGAACTTCTCAAAATTTTCTTTAAGGTTGCCCTCAAACGACAACGGTTTAGGTATTCTCGCATCATTCATTTTAAGTAGTGTTTGCACGTAGCCCTTATATTTCGAATGTTTGCACGCAGCTTGACAGCACGCAGCACATTTATTTTACTGTTTTTTCTTTACGAATACGCATACAACGTTTCGCGTTTTTACTTCTGAGCACTTAATTTTTGTTTACCGACTGCGCCATGTTGTGTATTTTATATATTAATTAAAACCAATTGTCTTTATAAACAAGTTTATTAATCTCACTGATTTTACAAGACAAAAGCACACACCATCTTGTTGCCTGATACTTGCTACCACCCGCAACATTTAAAAGTAACTAAACGTAATTTGGTTGGTGAACAACCCAATATACAACACACACCATGATCCCATTCTGGCCGCCCAATCTCTACAGCAGACCCTTTACATTGTTTTTGAATGGTTTACAAAATAGCGATTCAAATTAAATAGTCAAAAGCTGTCACTCATCAATAAACTCTTGGTCTATAAATTCTATGTGGAGTTATGGAATCCAGCTATGGGGTACTGCGTCAAACTCTAACATTGAGATATTGGAACGGTTTCAATCAAAGACTCTTCGTACCATCCGTGATGCCCCCTACTATATCCTAAACAAAGAAATCCGAGAAGA
Source organism: Limonius californicus (assembly GCA_014611495.1). Taxonomy (NCBI): domain Eukaryota; kingdom Metazoa; phylum Arthropoda; class Insecta; order Coleoptera; family Elateridae; genus Limonius; species Limonius californicus. The sequence continues at coordinate 1,085 of JABXWE010013442.1, forward strand.
CCGTAATATCAAATCAGTTACAGAAGAAGAAGTGCAGTGTAGTGCTAAGTATTTTCAGCGATTGGAACTGCACCTCAATGCCCTTGCGCTGTCTCTGCTTGATAACAGTTACCAAGTGCCTTCAAGCCTTTGAATCTTCCTTATCGCTTTTGAGTTGTACCATATATTAAGGAAACCTTAGATCTCTAAGCAATGGTAACAAAAAGGGGCCTTCATTCTGGATGCAGTTTAAGGACGTCGCTGCGATCGCTACACGTTTTTGAAGTTAGTGTCGCGTTACGTAGCGCAAAATTAGTATCCGAGTGTAATGCCGCTATCTATATTTGTCTTTTCTTAGTCCAACTGACCATAATCTTTTCTTAAGAAATTCTTTGTTCATCTACTTAAGGAATGGGAAGAAAGGTTCCTAGTTAAGTTGCTAATGGGTATTTACGCAAATAAAGGCATTTCAATACGGTTACAATATTTCTTACAAGGTAGTACGAGTATAATTTATAGGCAATAATAATATGATGTTACATTTTCAAAGCGCTTGTCAAATTTTCAACAAATACATCTTAGTAAAACATACCCTAAGAGTTTTTATGTTTTAGAAACAGCGTTGCTTTAGGTATGTTTCTCAATACATTCCTATAAAAAATTCCTATTATAGGAATCAAGGGAGAAAATCCTCTGGGAAAAAACCGGAAAAAGGGCCCAGAGTAAAAATCAAAATGTTTGTATGTTCAGGAGATTCCACGAATGTCATCCGTAATGTTGTTCTACATAATCATGCTGCGATGCCACAAGACCAGGTACTTTGCATGTACTGCAAACTCTGAAAGAAAGAGCAGGGAATGCGGAAAAAACAACACAACAAATAATAGCAACTTCCTTAGAAGGGGTTCATGATAACATTTTATGTAGTTTACCTAGGAAGGATACCATGAAACGAATGGTTCGGTGGGTGCGAAATGAAGATAATATTCCCCAGATTCCAATGGATGTCGATCATTTGGTAATCCCACACGAATACCAAATGATAACCATTAATGGTGAAGAACATCGATTCCTCCTATATGATTCCGGACAAAGTATGTTGCCTGATAGAATGTTAATTTTTGTAACCGCAGCAAATCTGAATATTTTGACGAGAAGTGAGAAGTATGTATAAGTATGCAGATGGTACATTTCCTGTTGTTCCAAATTTGTTCTACCAATTATATACGATACATGTAGAGCATTACGGAACCATAATGCCAGTTGTTTATGCCTTATTACCCAACAAAACGAAAGGAACATACAGGCAACTTTTAGAAGAATTAAAACATATTTGCACTGGCTTACAACCAACACAATTGTTAGTGGATTTTGAAATGGCTGCAATAGAAGCGTTCAAGGAAGAGTTTCCGGAAATTCATGTTTCTGGATGTTTCTTTCACTTGGCGCAAAATATGCGGAGAAAAGTTCAGTCAACGGGATTGCAGGTACTGCTCTTATAATGCACTATTATCGCATTTTCATAATTTTGTTTTATAGGTTAACTGTAAAAGAGACCACGTCTTCGCTATATGGGTGCGAATGATTCCAGCTCTTGCCTTTGTACCGCCTGCACAGGTACCAGACATTTTTGACATCCTGATAGAAAACGAGAATTTTCCGGCAGAAGCTCAGGAGATTGTAGATTATTTCGAAGACAATTATATTGGTCGCCATGGACGTAGGCAAAGGCGTCCGCCCAAATTTTCCATTAATCTATGGAGTATGTTTGACCGCACTACACAGAATATGCACCGCACAAATAATCATGTAGAAGGTTGGCATCGCCACTTTCATGGAATATCTGATGATTCCCCAAACTTTTAAAATTTATTAGCGCACTAAAAAAGGAGCAAATAATAAACAATTATCAATTAAACCAATTTATAGCCGGAGCACCTGCGCCCAGACATCATAAAACTTATGCTGCTGTTGCTGAACGTTTAAGAACAATAGTCCTAGATTATGAGAGTAGAGATCCGTTAGATTTTCTGCGAGGAATAGCGCGCAATCTTGCCTTTTAATTTTTTGATTTATTTTTAATTTTTGTACCGGTTTATAATAACCAATGTTATATATTACATTAACAAAAATAGTTATTTTGATTTTTGTACTTTTTTATGATAAAAATTGTCCGGGGGCGAATTATACTCGGGGGCAAATAGTCCGGGGGCAAATTGTCCGGGGGCGAATTGTCCTAGAAGCACCATTACAGTATAGCAGATATGCAACAAAGTACGTCGCATCCCTTAGGTCATGGTTTGAGGCCCACTTGCTCAAGGAGGAGAACAAACACAGAATTAATAAAACAAAAAGCTTATGTGACTAACACGTCCGTTCGTGGAAAATTATGTTCACCCAACGACATTATCAACGATGTAGTATGTTTAGTTTTAAAGGTTTTTTCGCATTTTTATAAAGAAACGAAGAGTGAAACAAATTTACTCTCTCATTTATTTAGAGTTTCAATTGACGCCGTGAAGAAGGATTTCCCTGCATTTTTTGACACATGTATTAGCCATAGACAATTTATAATTAAGTACACGTTATTAGTACGTTTGCAGAAGCAAACGTCATGGGAAACGGGACCTCCCGTTCTCAAAAAAATAATAAAATTAGAAAAATAAATCACCTGTAAAAATTTAAGGCTGTTTTAATCCCCTGTGTAAATTAATTTTTAATAGTTTTAAGGTTGTTTTAGTTTGTAAATTTGTCATAATTAATGTATTTATAAATAGCTAATGAAATAATTTTTTTATTATTTTCGTATAACTTCTTTTTGTGGACCTACCTATTTATAATATAACGCTAAGTTCTACCTGGACCTTTGTCTTTTTGTATTTACTAATAAAAGGTTATGACTTTTGAGTAATACCTGAGGCAGATTATTATCTCCGTTTACACGTTTATCTTATCTGTCAGAAAGTATGGTCGTCCAACAAAGTTATGTATATCTAATCTGAAGTGTATTTGGCCTACTACAAATGAGGTACAGTGACTTGATAACATAAGTCACTGTAAAATGAGGTACCTTCTTGCGCTATCTATCCCATTCAACCAAAAATATTAACAAGACGGGTTGTCATTGAGTTGAGAGATCTAAGGTTTGCTTAATCTATGGTTATACCTATTTGTTCTATATACATACGTAAGAAAATTTATTAGGAGGAATGCCACTGGGCGTTTGCTCCTCATGTACATTCTACTGTAATTTACACTCTTATTTAAATCTGATTTGCTTATTATTATAACTAACAGATTGCAAATAACCGCTATAAAAAAATTAACACTTTCTGACATCTATCTAACTGACGCTAATGTTATCCTAATTTAGATAAAATGGCAGGATACATCAGTAGCATACTAAAAACTTATAAATTTAAGGCGGTAGGGTACCGCAAAAACATACATAAGATATTGTAGGTTTTCATAAACATTTTCAAAGTTGAAAGAATTCTTGATATGTCAAAATACTTATATAATCAATTAAAAGGTAGTTTTCTTTAAAAAAAATTGTTGTTGCCCCAGATAAATAAAATAAGTTTAAACACAGTTCCCACGTTATTAATTGACATTCCGGAAAATTATAAAGATATTATTAATTGTTGATATTTACTCTAGGACTTAACATTATCATATGTACAAAAAGTTTGTTTATTTGACGGTAATTAATTGTATTCTAGATTATAAACAGAGTTTTCTTCTAAATATTGATATATCTCTAAAGTAATTCTAGCAATAAAAATAAAACATCGTTAACTCCCATATAATATATATTTAAAACTTTCTATTTAAAGAAAACTTAATTACATGTGCAAATTATTAAAATATTAAGCTTTAATTGTTTTTAAAAATTTGAATCACTTTAGCATAGAAAGAGAACAACCTTAACAAAGATAGAAAATACCGCTCAAACTTGCAGCTTGCGGTGATATCTTTTCATGTATTCCTGTTACATCCAATTTCAATTTCTGTAATCTGATCATCCGCTTTATTTGATTTTATATATGGTTATATAATTATATTCATTAATGGATTTGATTGCAACGTGATTCTACCTAGGGATTCTTAGCACCCTCTCCCTTCTTCTTACACGGACCTCTACCTTGGCTAGGAATTACAAGGCTTTCGAGGACAATTCTCGCCATGTTTGCTACACTGGTTGGCAAGGAACGATCCTATTTGACTGTAGTCGCTGCCGTTAGCCACTTTACTTGACTCTTCCTTAGGTATCACCCAGTTGGGATCTCGGTGGTCTAGCGCAGAAACGCGTTGCCACTCGAGGTCACACTGAATTGCGCTTGTTCCGGCGTGGTTTCGAATCCCCGCTGGGGCGACCGCATTTCAGTTAGTTAAGTTTAGGGTGCATGCTGCATGAATGGTTAGTGTGTAAGGGACGCCCGCACCCCCTGAAGTAATGCGAAAGCGGTTCCGAGGGGGGGGGACGGTAGTATGAATGAATGGAAAAACAAAAGGTATCACCCAGTTCACAGAGATATTCATCTTTCTCTTGTATTGAGAATGAGTATTTACACTATTAACGTAATTCGTTGTAGTACTTACTGAAAAACATTGAAGCATGTTTATGCAGTAGGAGACGGAACAGTAAAACGAATCCATTGAGATAATAATAAAAAAGTACTGATAGAAGGTATAAACTATCTTAAATTCATTTCGACACATCGAAAGTTCCCAAAACCAACGAACACAAATGTACGTTGGCAGACACTATGAACTGTTTCGGAACTTTTGCGTGAAATCAACTTATTAATTGGAACTGATCAGTATTGAATGATACAAATGGTGCAACAGAAAGATATCTAATTGGTAGGTATTAAGCCAAGACTTTGGGTCACTCGACCCTATGATCCAATGATTTCAAAGATCACATCAGAATTGTGAGGACTGTGGTAAAATAGGATGTGGTATATGGATGATATGCTGATGATAATTGGAATGATGCGCGTAAGCGTATGAATTTGTAAATAATAGTTACTTAAAACTCAAACATTTTACAACACTCTCTGTTAATATATCGACAACCGAATTGACGAAAGAGTTAGTGCTTTATTTTATAACTGCTTATATCCTTATCAATGAGTCGAACGTGATTACGTGAGCTAAAATAACGGCTAAAGCTTACGTTGGTTTGGTGCCACGATACATACTTTACGAGATAATCACTTGATAATCAGCTATTCCTAGAAAGCACTTCACAAAATGTATAAACAACGCTTTTACTATACTGCTGTTTCGGAAAACTTAACGTCAATGTGAAGATTACAATTTTCTATGAATAGGAAATGATAATCAAATCCATGGGTTATACTGATACAACATTTTAGAATGACACGAGTAACTCGGTGGTTCTTTCCCATTAGTTACAACTATATACCAACATTTGAATGAACACTTTCCGTGTGTTTTTCTCAAACATTTATTTTAACATAATTACAAGTGCAGGAAATACTGATTTTCCGAATCTATTCTATAAAAATGCAGTTGCCATTTTGAAATGTGCATGAACTGCGTAAGCACTCAGTCATAAAACTTAAGTATTATGTGGTCAGTGACGAGAAAATAGTAGGTCTACTACAATTTATCAATAATTTATCGCAATGTACTAAGTAAAATATTATACAGGTAATTTGCAAACTATTCAATTCCTTGGTCGTACATCTTAAGTCCATCCACAATAAAATGGAAAATATTATTTCTAGAAGTTGAAATATATGAATGTGATCTTTTTAGCATCATATTAATAAGTAGTACAGACTTTGTGAAAAGAAGAACTAGGTACTGATCCTATAATTTTTACTGCCCCAATGAAACTCAAAACTAGTAAAACCTTATCTCTTATGTGCTCTTCTGAAACATGAAAACGAAAAACTGTGAAATTAGACTTGGGAATTATACAAATTTCAAAATCTAACGACCAAAATAAATAAGATTTGGGTCTGGTCGTAATCCAAAATAGAATAGCTCTGAATTAATATAGAAAATGCATTCTTGCGTACTTCAGATTCAGTATCTAACGAAAAGCTTTGAGTTGCGTGCATTATCTAGAAAAATCAAATATTTCTAACAATGAGAGCCACACTAGAGAGTCGTACTTTAGGGAAGTATATTTTGATTTTTGAAATCGCGACTGTGGCAGCAAGACATGAACAAACGGTAAAAGAATTTGATTCACTAAAGGCTACATACATAAAAGAAGAATAATTATAAAAAATAATACGCATAATTTTAAATGATTTGGAATAAATAAGTAATCTTTTTCCCACACTATATCTCAACAATGTTATTGAACCAAGTACCTATAGACAATATAACAAGTAGATAAAAGAAATTTTCATATTTACATAAGCAATGACATAAATAAGGAATAGCAAAATTTAAATCGCAATCAGGGTTGGGTAAGATCCTCTAATTAGTGATCTAGATACAGATCTAGATACATTTAAAAAATATGATCTAGATCCAGATCGAAGATCCAAACCTAAAAATTGATCTAGATCAAGATCCAAGATCCTTAACAAAGTATCTAGATCCTTTATAGATCCTTTCGCATTTCGAACGTGTCAGGGGTGTTCTTTTAATTTTTAGAAATTCCAGGGATATGGACAGTGCCACTGGATACTTGGACGGTAACATAAGAAAATAAATATATAGTTAACGGGAACAAAACTTTATTACAAACTTATACTACTTACAAGTTGCAATACAATAATAATACGCTACACTACACTAAAAGTTACTTTATTAACTATAAAGTTACATAATTCTAATTATTGAATTTTATTTTATTTTCTTTTAAAATTAACAACGTTTCGAAAATTTCGTCATTTAACCTATTTCTACGAGGGGTTACAATTTGTCCACCCGTACTAAATATTCTTTCGACGGGGGCAGAAGAAGGCAGTGTACAATTACATTTAAGGAAAATTTCTGTTATTATCGGATACTTATTTAATTGAATGTAACTGTTATCGGGATCCTCAAAATAGTTTGTACACTGCAATGCAGATGTTTGTACCTGCGTATTATTTATTTTAAAACAATCAAAAAATTCCTCATGATAGGAATTTTCTTTTTCGGAATTTACGTGACTTTCTGTTGTTTCATTATAATCTTCTTGAGATCCTCCTAACTGTAACTCTTCTAGTTTGCGTTTCGATACACTTCTGCAGAATTCAGAATCATCTTTAAACGAAGTAATTTCTAACCTCCTTAATTTAAATTTTGGATTAGAAATTGTAGCCAACAAGTATGGTCGACTGCCGGAGCTTTCTACATCCATTATATTTGAAAAACGTTTTTGAAGTCCATTTAGCAAACATCCTCTTAATTTTGAAGAGTATTGTAATTCCAGCATAGCTTCCAATCATTTTTGAATTTTACAAAGTGTTGGTAAAACAGTTCCTAAGTGACAGGTTTTTCCATTTTGTAAAATGTCTATTGCAACTGCTGTAGGTTTTGTAACAAAAATATGTTTAATTTTAATACTTTACAAATTTCGTTTAACTTTGATTCAATGCTAATTAGCTTCATGCATGCATCATGCACGGAATTCCACCGAGTTGGACAAGGAACTTTCAATTTAATACCGCATATATTTTCCAATTCGTCTGATGCTTTAGTTGACCTACTTACTAAATTCCATAAAAAAAAAACTTTTTGAAAAACCGAATCGTGTATTTTTTTATATATTGCGTTTTCTGTGGCTTTGACTGCATCTACAGTAATAATAAGGCTTAGGGTATGTAAACAACATTTAAAATGTTGAGGTAAAAGCATGTAGGTACTGTCATCATCAAAATCTACTAAAGATTCTACATCTACATCATTTTGATTTTGCAGTTCTGTTAATTCGCTATCATTATATTCTCTAGACTGAAAAGATGTAAATATATTAAAAGCTTTGCTGAAATTGCTTGCGTTATCCGTTACAGTTCCTGAAAGCACTTTCGTCGCTCATTATCACTCTAACCTAACACTACCAAATGGTTCACCCCCCAATGACAGCAGTGACGCAAATACCGAAAAATGTCTGTTCTTACTTTACCTAGTCTGCCTAATAAGTAATAAAATAATTAAAGTATTTTTGCTACCTCGCAACAGGTACATTTGAGGGACAGGAAATTCCAGGCGTTTGTCTGCATCTGCACAATTGCTCAAATATAGGTACGCTTAGTGCATAATGGGTAGGTAAAACCAGTAAAACCCAACTGCAATCTTCCTGGAAGCACGTACATAATTTATTTTGCTAAAGAAGAATAGAAGACATTTCCTAAAATACATAAACATACTTTAAATAGGAATTATTACTCAATGCGTTTTTAAAGTTCACAAAAGAAAAATCAAGAAATAAATTGTAGCTGATCTTTGGATCTAAAGATGAAAGATCCAGAAAATTATGATCTAGATACAGATACAAGATCCTTGTGTAAAAAGAATCTAGATCCAGATACTAGATCCACATAGTGGTTCTAGATCCGGGATCTAGATCCACTGGATCTAGATACTACCCAACACTGATCGCAATCCATTTTTAAATAAACTGAAGTTTTAGATGAACAAACACGCCTCTAAAAAACGAAGCATTTAATTATAATAAAATAAATAATAAACTAAAATCAACTAAACTGAAGGTAACACTAAGATAATAAATGCAAAGAGAATTAAACACGGCGTGTTTATCAGCAAATTGTCACACAAATGTCATTAAAAGTCATATTACTTAAAATAAAAAAACTACGTCAAAGCCTACGTTTGTTTTAAAATGAGAAATTTTTATTGCACGTTGTTGCAGCTTTTTTGGAAAACTCAAGCATTGCGGTAGCTTAGCTTCGGATGGAAGTTCTGGGTAAACCAAGGGTATGATGACTACAATTACAGATTGGTGATTCCGTTCGTTGATTAAACTATAGTTAAAAATCATGATTTCATAAAAAGATCGCACGATAAGGAGCTCGGAACCCAACTTAATACAGCCAATAACTCCTCATCAATGAAGTTAACAGCAAATTGGTATAAAATTTTATTGCTCCATTTTTGATCCTGAATCAGATGGTATGTTTATTAACCGCCATTTAAGATTCACCCTGTATAAATCGTTGATATTAGTTAATACAGGGGTAGGTGCAGTTTTTCACAGTGTTCAAAAGTGTTAAAATTTACTAGTTTTCTGATTTTATTATTAATTTGCCAATTAAATATAAAATATAATAGCAGCAGTCCTTAAACAAATACTAATAACTTTGTGTGTAAGTAACAAAGTATGATTTATGTTTAGCATAACTGTCTATGTTTATACAGATCACAAATTGCAAATTTGAGAAGTGGGAAAAACACACACGCACAAAGTCGTTTTGAAAATTAAAATTAGAATATTCGTTTCCATATAACACACGTGTAAAAGGTATTGACAATTCAAATAGAATATAAAAATGTTATTTATTGACAACATTAATGTCGAGTACAATAAAGTAAAGACTTTTAATAATAATAACTTCACAAAATGTATCCTTAAAAGAGATTAGTGAAAGTCAATTACTTTAAATTATATTTATAGTTTTAAATGTCTATTATAACAAAAATTAAACTAATTTTCTAGCAAATGCAGCATACGTTTATTATCTGCCCTTTTTAGAACGATGTACGGCTTTTTAATTTGCAGGTGTCGTCGGATTGTATCAAATAAATAAATATATTTTTTATAACGTAAAAATTATAATTGGTGGCTCCCTCTACTATTAGGTAGTGATACCAAGTGAACAGTAAATGTATGTAACAGTTGTCTTCTATACATTACCGACAATTGCAGTTTTCTTTAAACACATATTTTAGGTTTTAGTGACTGCGACTTGGGTTTTTGAAACTAATCAAAGCTAATAAAAATATATGTATTTCTATGGTAAAAATATTGTGTTGATGGCAACATCGAGAAGTAAGAAGGGGATACTTTCAAGTGTATTTTTATTATTCATTCATATACATAACATTGATGATAAGGAATACAATAAATTATTGCCATTGATGCACACAATGGCTCAGACTTAGAATACAGTACATTTTACACTATAAAAAAAATATTAAAATTACTGAAAAATTAACTTCATATAAAATCACGACATAATTATGACTTCAACATTACGAACAAATAAAAAAAAAACAGTTTCAATAATAAAACATTTAGGTATTTGCATGAAATTAAACGAAATGGGGGTGTGTACACTGCACATACCTATGAAACAGCGCAGTACAGTGTAAAATATTGCGAGGGACTGAGCCCTAGGCACGGCTATGAGGTATTGAATGTCGGATTAATCCAGTCTTTTATCACAGAAAAATAAAAGTCCATTCTGTTTAGAAACTTTAGCAACTGTTCTCAATAATACCAGATGATATTAAGAAACGGAATATAGTTCTGTAAATAAACATCTAATCAAAATAAAGCATCCTTAGTACGACAATTCATATTTGGTTAGTCGGAAAACGTTTTCGTATTAAGACGCGCGTGCATACTGTATAACCGAACTATATCGCACTGGCGATGCGTCCTCTTTGCTGGTTTCCATAGACTTCAGGATCATTCTGGACCTCTTCCGGGGCGGCAAACTCAGTTCTGGGTCAGGAGACACCGATGGCGCTGGAGAAACGGGGCTCGAGCTCGGCGGCGTTAGAATCGGCTCGTCTTCGGACGCTATTTCTTCAACAGCTAAACACGCCTCCACCTGCCGTCTGATGTTATCCCCAGCGTTAAGCGGCGTATCGTAGTGTAAGCTGGGAGCCGAAAAGTACGCGGGATGTCTTAAAGTGGCCACTACTTCCGGGGGACCCTTTGATATCAGATTCAACACCACTTCCGGCGATCGACGTAGGTGCTCGCTTTGCACGCGCTCCGTTGCTGTAGCGGCTGCAGCAAGAAGTTCAACACCTGAAGATGGATACCCGGAGGATTGCTGGATGTATGTGAAGGACGGCGGAGATAAGCGACCACGGTCCTTCGTGTACAGATAGTAGCGGATGTCTGAATCGTAACTAACAATCGCGGGTTCAGGAATAGTTGGGATGAGGTCGATGGGGGAATCTTTGTTTTCTTTGTCGCTGCTGGAGGAGCAGGAAGACTCACTAGGTACTATAGAGGTAGGTGAGGCGGTTTGGGCGTTTTCAGAGTGGCTCTTGATATGAGCTTCCATGCATTTCTTGGAGTTGAACGTTTCGTTGCAAATTGTACACTTGTACACCTTCTCGCCGTAATGCGCCACTTGGTGTAGTTTCAGTACATGGTTGTAGCCGAAAGACTTGCCACAAATTTCGCACGAATACGGCTTTTCACCGGTATGGGTGCGCGAGTGAACTTTCAGCTGCTTGCTGCACGTAAAGCCCTTCTGGCACACGGAACAGACGTAGGGCTTTTCCCCTGTATGGGTCCTCATGTGGATAACCAACTGTCCGGACTGAATGAACGTCTTGGAGCAAATTGTACACTTGTGAGGGCGCTCTCCGGTGTGGATCCGCATGTGTCGATGCAGTTTTCCGGAATGCTCGAAGGCTCTGGAGCACACGTCACACTTGTACGGCCTCTCCTTCGTGTGAATCCTTCTATGGACACTCAAGTTCTCTTTCACGCTGAAACTCTTATTACAGAATTCGCATCTGAACGGCTTTTCCCCGGTATGGGTTCGATAGTGCCGTGTCAAACGGGCGGGTACGGCGAATGTTTTAGAACAAATATTGCAGCGGTAAGGATCATCAGTTTCTTTCGCGTGTGTGCGCTGATGAGCTTGGAAGGCGGTTTTCGAGGTAAACATTTTATTGCAAAGTTGGCACTGGATACTTTGTTGCTCAGACTGTGAATTGGAAAATTCGGTAATCGGAAGGTCTGGACTACACACCACACGCTTCACAGAGAGACGAGATTCTTCCGAAGTCTGCACAGGACCAACGGGCAGCGTCGCCTCGCTGTAGTAACCCACCATTTCGGATACCTGAGGCCACAAATTGTCTGGAAAACAAGAAAAAGGACATTAGCGAACAAAGATACAGCCGTCCAAATCGCAGCACGCACCACTACTTTCGTTTTTACATCGCAAAAATAAATTTTTGATAAAAAGTTCTTCGGCGCTTTTGAATTTCTTGTCGGCGTCGGTCATGTTCGAACAGGGGGGAAAAGGACCTCTGTCAAGGCACTCTGAGATGTACAGTCTTGGAGGTGCACCATAACAATGCAAGTTTGTGACATGTGCGAGTTGCGTTCAACTGTCAAGCTCCGCCCTGTGCGTGTGCAATGCGTAGGAGAGGGGTACTCTTAGGTCGGTTTTTGACCCCGCGAACTCAACTTTAAAAGCTTTTCTGTCAATGCACCCAAAAATCGAAATAACAACAACCGAAAATGCAACATCAACCAACCAAATGAAGCGTGTAATTTGAGAAAGATCTTTGACAATGGCAAAACGGTACATGGAACACGTAGACAATTGAAGCACAATTCTAGAACAATCACAATAATATAAAAATAAAAATTGAATATTTTGCAACAAAATTATGTATCAAATTGGTACGGCAAACGAAGAAGAAACCGAACAACCTACGTAGTCAGGTGCTGGTTGTGTTGCTGATGCTAACAGGGGTTTCACTTCAAACATTCAAGATATTTTAGTAAAACCTTACTGGATATGAAGTGTGATGCACAATTCACGTTAAATTGTGGATCCCTTTAGGATACGACAAAGGGCATTAAGCGAGAGGTCATCGACGTCTTAAATGGGATACGGCGTTTCAAGCAGCACACAAATAGTCGCCATTTTGTGAATAGTAACGTTAAGGGATGGAATAATCGGAGGCAATACGTGTAGCAGGTTCGAACGTCTAGACAAATTTTGGCCGTAGTATTATATTGCGAAGCCTCTCGTCATTGTCTAGCACGGATTAGCAGTTGCGTAAATAGAAACACGCAAACAAACTCGGGCCGTCTTGAGTAGGTCAGGTTTAACAGTTAAATCGCAGTGCGAATACACATGACCACCGTAATCTTCTATGATAAGTCATAGACGGTCGATTAGAAATTGTTTATGAGCGATTGTCTATTTATACATCATTAAACATTTGATTGAGGAGAACAAAACAAGGAGATAGCGTTGGAACGACACGAGGAAAGATGCAGTGAGGCGAGTGACCACGGTTTCTCGCTAAGGCAAGGCACAGGCAATGGGAGGAGAGCGTGGAGGCCGCACGAGCGCGCCTCCCTTGGTTACTCGCCTCCACGTGGAGCCTGGATCGCTTTTTTACAACGAACGCCGACCTCGTCAACCTACAGAGACGTAGGTCTGAGGTTCGGGTTGTTCGTTTCGCTCCGCACACGGCCAACTAGATGCATTTCGCTTGCGAAATTGCGATTTCGCAAATTTCTATTTCTCCCTCTTCTAATTATATACCCGCTTGAATTCCGGCAAATAATTAAGTGCCTTCAATATTTCAATTTTTTTACAAATTTATATACGCTAAAACGAAAATGCGAACACATACATAATACAATTTCTAAATAAAACTGCAATAATGCACAAATAAATCAGTAATGGCAAAATTGATAAAACATTAATTCTGCAAAAAGAAATCGAAACACCACCATTACCTTACTCAACACACTTAAAATTTGATTACGAAGCGCAAACTAATCATAGCTACATTGGATTAATAACATTTCTACAATTTAACGTTTACTTACATTCAAATTTCCTTCAAAAACGCGACTTTTCTGAAGGGTCGCCAAACTTCCACCGACGATTTTCTTCCTCCCTTAATGAAATTTCAAGCTTAACTCTAACATTTATCCATTAGCGACTTAAATACTACTTAAGTATGTGTTTATTTCACTTAAAATTATTTTAATTATAAAAATTTCTGCACTTTTTTATTTTGATACAAACGCACGGCCTACCAAGATTGAACTAAATGTTTACCTCCTACACGTTCGGGTTATGCCGAAGCGCGCCGAAAATTGGCGAGGGTTGCGTCCTTCCTTGCGTCTCCCCACTTCTGGTCCAGGAGATGCCGTTCAGTCTAGTCGGCTTTGAAAAGGCACGTGGAGGCGAACAACCACGGGTTCTAAATGTTTACAACTTGTTTTAAATTTTAAAGCGCCTTTTGATGGTTTTGTTGTTATTTTTGTTGCTGCGAATCCAATTTTAGTGCACGATTCGAGCAATTTTTTTCGTTTAATTTTTTGCAGATAAGTTTATGTAAAGTCACTTACAATTAATTAGACATGCGCAGTATGAGAAAAGAAATTTTACTTTTTTCGTGTTCATAAAATATTTTATATGAATTTGGCTAATGTGAATTTTAATATTTAATAAAATCATTTTTAGAATAAGTTTCCGGTTTCATCTTAATAGAATATCGGAATACGTAATTGTAAATTAGCTAATGTTTGTTAAAGTATTTATGTATATAAAACATCGTCAAACTAATATATAACGTTGCCCTTTTGACCATCACGAAACTGTCCTATTATTCTTGTTGCTGATACAGCCGAATTTCATAATTATATTTAGCAAGTAAGCCGAAGAAAACAAGTTGTGCACTTTTATGTTGTTTGCGACGACTCAGGAGGAGGAGTGTGATGAAAATATTTTGAGATACGCAAAAATTGAGTAAGAGCCTAAGAGTGGCGAAAAGCGCCAGCTTTGAGTCTTGCCAATGCCTGAAAAACGAGCTAAAATAAAATGCATTTTAATGCACCCACAAAGGCTATCTGAACCGAATGGACATTGACCTATAAGCGCACGTGGAGTTGTAGAAACCCTGGTGGTTCGCCTCCTTTCGCCGCACTTTTGGAGGCTAACGCACCCTTTCCCCACCCCTCTTGGGCCGGGTCAAAAGCAAACATTGATCACTAGTCCTGAACCTTCATAACTCCTATCAAATATTGTTATTTTAGGATATTTATTTACAACAAACTGCAAACTAATCTCGATGCAAGTTCTGTTGGCTTTTTCGCAATTTACAGACTTGGATGTCGCTATTTTCGCCGGAATTACTTTCGAAAGAGAAAGTTAGCAGTTCCGAGGTTAGCCGAACCGTTCCGGAGCGCTGCGATTGTCACGGCCACCTTGACCAATCTCAACCTAAGTTGTTTTAAGTACGCTCGTTTTGTATAGCGACCGATTGATATACACACAAACTCGTTTCTAATTTTACACTATGGCGATAAAATTTGGCAGTACTTAGTCATTGCTTCCAATAAATAACAGCCGTTCTACGAGAATCATTGGCCTGCGCGATTAACTTTTTTTTTATAATTTTTACAATGACCTTGTCCAAATTTGTTACGATTGACCTCTACATTGTTTGCAACGTTTCGTAACTCTCGTTCGAAATGATGTTTGTTTTCCGAATACATCCAAACTCGCACGCGTGCAACAATTTTTCCAACGCAAAATTATTTAAAAAAATAATAGTTATATTTGCACTGAAAAAAATTATATGCGGCAGTGCCAGGTACAAAATTAGTAAATGGAAATTCACACAGCGAATGACAAGTAAAATAGGGAGAAGTGGAGTAGAAAACAGCATTAACAGGACATGTTCGGGGTGGTAGAAGTGAGAATGGCGAGAAAGTAGAGTTATCGACGCAGAAAGTGTAGAAAGAAAGTTATAACCTTAACTTGATCTCTTTTAATGAATGATATTTTTAAATAAGCTCTAACTGTGAGATAAGCCACAATTAAATAGAAATTTTGTTCCAACATACAGTAAGAAGTGACCAACACAACCATTTTCTAATTTTTATCGAGTCAGTAGGTAGGGTTTATACGTTTTTTAATTGTTACCGGCTCACCAAAGTATACTACAATTGAAACATGACTTTACTTAATGGCTACTGAAGGGTTTATACTAAAATTCAAGTAAGCATGCAGTGGGCAGCTTAATAAAAGCCAAGTTAGAGCCACTACACCAACAAGCAAACTTTTTATAGTAACGAATTCTGCCAGTCAACAGCGAAACATGTCAAAAATTACAGTATGTACTTATATTTTTGTCATTCTCTCTTTTGAAAAGGACTAAAAATGGTAGAATTCGCTACTACAAAAAGCTTGCTGTGTTGATCTAGTGGCTCTAAATGTCAGCTCTACAATATAAAAAATATAAATGTCAATATCACAGTGTTTCCATTCAATTAAATTTGATAAGTTGGCTAAGGAACAGACAGAATTATCTTCAGCGGAGCAAAAGTCTATTGTACTTACTTCAAGTAGTTTATCTTGCAGTAAGATTTTATAATAAATTTCTTGAAGTTTAATTAATTTGTACGGTAGTTTTCTATATTAAATAATTCTATAAATTACAATTCATGCTTTTCATGAGATGAACACGAATTATTAATTGTTAATTAATTTCGTTTATCTTCTATCATCTTCTCTATTATTTCATCTAACTACTACAACTTTCTCTTGTGCTTGATCCGCAACATAGGGTACCAGACGTTTTGGCGCGATCGATTTGTCACAGCCGGTTTTGGCGGAGACCCGTTTGGGCGCAAAGGCGTAGAACGTTTTGGATGCAGAGATAGTTTGGCGCAGACCCGTTTGGGCGCAAGGACAGTTGGGCATAGAACGTTTTGGACGTAGAGGTAGTTTGGCGCAGACTCGTTTAGACGGAGACCCGTTTGGGCCCAAGGGCGTAGAACGTTTTGGAAGCAGAGTTTGGGTGCAAACGTACAGTAAATTCTAAAATATTAAAAATCAGTGAGTGATGTATTTGTGTGATTTTTAAATTTTTGGAACTGATGTCTTAAATAATTATTAGTGAATAATCTTTTTCCAAAGTTTCAAATTTTTTTTGCTGCAATGAATAAATAAATATTATGCAGGACCATGGAAAAAGCACGCCTTTCAACATTCGATCGGCATCAAAATAGTTGTCGAAAGGTCAACTTTCAACACTTGGTGTAGAAAATACCTTTTCTAACATTTTAGAACTATAAGCAAATTGTAATCAGTATCGGCGAAAGGGAAACTACCAAACAAATACACTAAACATAATATGAAATAAAATACATTCATCCAAATTTTGTTTTATTTAAATATAAAAAAATATGTACAAAGGTGTTAGCACTTTCATTAACGTAAGGTATATATTGAGGTAGGCAAATACAGTACAGTCGCGATAATCCGAACACGCGTCAATACGAATTCGCGGTAATCCGTACAATGGGCGACTCGAGTTGCTTAGTCTCGATAATCCGAAAACAATCCTGCTCATCCGAGCAGTCCACATTTTCCTACAGAGTAAGTCTCGTTGGGAATTTACACATGTTACAAGTTTGAAATGGAGAACAGATAGATTTTTTTTACATTCACAGCCTTTCTGTCCCACTGCTGAGCATCGGCCTCTTCTCTACCACGTGTTTCTTCTCAGCGCTAAGGTAGACATACAGGAGACCTACAGTTTAACGTCGAATCAAAACGACAGAAATTCCAGAGAAGGTTTTTAGCATTAAGATCTCACGATTGCAAGCCGGATTGGGAAGTTGTGTGTGGTGGGTTGCAAGCCGGATTTTTATAAATCTATACAGTAATGCTGCGATCGCTCTTCCGACTGAGCTATTGCCACACACATGCATGTACAACACAAAACAACCACCATCCTTTAAGAAGAGGTGGATGACAATGATGATGTGGTTGAATCTACACAGTTAGTCTGACACAAGGAAGCTGTTCAATGTTTTGAAACTTGTATAACTTGGTGTACGAAAACAAAATTAATTTTCAGCAAATCCTACTGCTAAGCCAAATTCCAAAAAGGACTATTAGCAACCAAAAGCAAACACTTTATGACTATTTTAAACGAAAACTCTGATATGTATTTTATAATTACAAACACGTACAAAGATTTTATTATTTCTTCGAATGAATATTTATTTTTAAAATATGATGCATGTTTAGTATTACAATAAAAAAATAAAACAAGGATTTTTTTAAATTATGTTGTGTTGGGTAATTCGAATAATCCGAACACTCCATGGTCCCATTTAATTCGGATTACAGCAACTGTACTGTAATTATTTTCTTATTAAATAACAGACATAAAACAATATTGCTGAATAAAACATATTTAAGAATGTTTAGTTTTGAACGTTTTGTGAAGATTTTTTTAATAACCCAGTTAATTTATCAATCGGTTTTATAAATAAAATTAGATGATTTTTTTATTATTAACACAAAACTTTTCATAATATAAACTAGTTTAGTATATGGTTGTGTACAAACGCCCCTGCGCCCAAACGTCCCTGCGTCCAAACGTCCCTGCACCCAACCGTCCCTGCGTCAAACCGTCCCTGTGCCCAAACGCTTCTACAGCCAACCCTCCTTGCATTCAAACCGGCCGCGCCAAAACATCCTAGATCACTAAATATCTACCATAATACTATTAATAAATTTAGAAGAATTTAGAAGAATGCTACGACACATTTGTCCATTACTATTAGATGGTATGTTTGTCTAACAAATGAAAAATATTAGTTACTTATTCTATAAAATTTGAGTTTTTCACTTACAAGCTGATTTCTATTAACTGTAAACCCTAGTATCCATTGTTTTTGATTCCAAATACGTAGATCTACCATTAATAAAGCCACTTTCACTTCCTCTATGTACGTTTTCCTTTGCCTGTCTTTAACTTCAGATGATGAACCATCTAATAAAGATTGTTTTGAAAATGTAAATGATGATCATGCTTAGTTTTTATATATCCTGTATTAACCTATGTTCATACATGTAATCCATTTTCTAAAATTAACTCACAGAAGTTTCGTATTCATTCACCAGTTTCAAAGCCTTTTTAGTGGCAAGTAATGCAAATTGTGTGTATTTACATCTCTTCGAATTGCTGCTTTTTTAATATCGTTCTGTTTCTTTCTTGTTTTTGATCCTTTTTGCGAGTTCCCTTTTCCCAGTTCATTCACGATGCTCCATAATCGACTTTCACCCAAACCAATATTTATTGCCCGCATGTTTGGCTGTACCTATTTCCCAATAATGTTGTAAATAATTTGTATAATCATTCCAGACTAACATCTCGTGGTCACTATTTACAAGCTTTACTTATATTTTTATTAAAATATAAATGCATTAAATGTCAACTTGTTATTTTCAGAAAGAATTTGATTTTTTAATAGTTGTAGATAATAGCTTTGTTTGTTAGTTAATTACAAGCACTGGATGCTTACTTGAAATTTAGTATAGTATAATATTTTTGTGCATCCACTTTAAACTTTGGAACTGGGAACGTGAAATTTTAACGTTTAAAATAAAAATAAATTTCCGGTTTCAATGATATTTCAAATAGTGGAAATTTTGAATGAATTTATAAATGTTTATCAAAAGTAAAACGATACGTGGATACGTGTAAGATTGTTTTTATCTTATTCGTAAATAGATTATGTCGTTTCCAGTATTGAATTGTCCTGTTTTGCATAAGCATTGAAGATCAACATTTTAGTTATTTTTAGAAACAGATCTAGCTTAAATTACAGTATTATCCGCTTATTTTAGCTCTCGTAACCAACACTAATTGATTTAATTCGAGAGACGCTCGCAGTAAATTTATCAAAGGGATATCCTTGCAACGTCCATGAAAATAAAAAGCTCCCTGATTGTTGATCTATTATTTTCCAGACAATTGTCATTTCTACTGACTATAAGCTAACTTTATTTTCAGAAATTTTAAAACTGTAAGGTATAGGTAAATATCGAACACCTCAGATACTTTCACTGATTGGTGTTAATGAAAATGGTTCATTCTAAATTGGCGAATATCCGGTTAACCTCTAACTTAGTAAATATATGTAAATTTGTAGGCAAATTTATTTTACAAATTTGCAATTTATATTAGTAAATTCAATATTAATTCGTACCGAAATCACAAAATGACAAATAATAACTTCCTACAGGATTGTCAAGTTATTATGGATAGTATTAAATTGTATATAATTAGCTTAATTTTAAACTGGAAACTTTAGAAATCCATTTATGTAGTCGTTCTTAACATTTGCAAATTGATATTATAAATATGGTCTTTCTTCACTTTTTAAGAGATAGTACACAAATGATATAAACAATATTGATATAGTTCTTGGTCAATTGCAAATAATTAATTAAATGTATACTTTAAAATAATTCCATGAACCGTGAAATCGTCGTAGTCTTTTAACACGTGGTGGATATTTGTTGTGGTTGTACTAATATTAAAGTTGGTGCCCGCTTGCGCTGAATACGTGGTTAGAGGCGTTACCACACTTTTAATACAAAAAAAATCCGCGTTATGAATCCCAGTTTCAAAAGAGGAAGTTTTATATAAAAACAAAACCAAATATTAATCTCCGAAAACACACTATAAACTATAAATCATGCGGACGCCATTCAGTTATAAATAATTTCTTAAGATCGTAAACCCTAATGAAAAGGGAAATACTGCCAATTGAACAACCGTCCCTAGACAAAAAAAGTATTATGATGCCATACAAACGACTTAATTTTTAAATTGGCATATTTTAATAGTTCTTTCGTGGTTAAAATGGCATTTATTTTAGAAATTAAAACATATTGGGCTGATAAAAATGTTTTTAGATTTTGAATGCCAGAGGAACGCCTAAAATGCATTGCTCTTCTATCAATCGAAAAAGATAAAGCCAATTCTATTAACTATCAAGCAATACTCCTAATAATTTTTAAATTTCATTTTTATGATAGACCACCTCCTATGTTTTATAAAAGTTGCATTCATTCTTCTGTATTAAAATTTCATTTCACAAATAATTTATTTGTTTATTATTTTATTTACATGAATTTACGCTGGCAAAAATACTGCCGCTTTAAACGCTGTAAACCGCCCTGTTCCTTGCCAATAAGCAACAAACAATCAAATCAATTTCGTCCTAAAAAATTAGTAGTGGTGCTAGATAACTAAAAAAATCACTAGTGATTTCCTCTATCAATTAACATAAAACAGAAACATGAATGCATTCATTATTTAATGGTATATGAATTAAAATGTCAATTTTTTGTTGAATTATTGGAACTGCATTTTGCATAAACAGAGTTTAGATTATTTATGATTTGATTTATTCTGTTTCTGATGATGCGTGTTACGTTCGAGGGCAAGCTTAAATTGTAATGGCAATATATCACGCTCCTATTTCCGATAAGATTACATTGTAATTAAATGTGAATGTCGTTAAAAATATAACTACGTCTACAGTTTTCTGTGTTAAATTTGCGTTAACAATAAAATCGTGCTACTAGAATTTAAATAAATACAGTCATAACAAGAACTACACAGCAACAAACTCGCTTTAAAATCAAGATCACTAGTTGTATTGCTGTTGAAAACATGACTTTGATTTTTTATACGTATGTAAATGGAGATTGTGTTGGGCCATGCTTTGAATTTTCACTCTGATAACTTTTTTCAAGTACATAATCTATATTTATCAACAGCTTGTAATGTAAATAATGCATTATAGTTAACATTTTTCATGAAACTTCTAGTTGTTTTAGTTTCTAGTTTAGTTGTAACTATTTAGATTATGAATTGAACATTAATGTTTGAAAAACGAACGTTTTGCACAAGTTTGTAAGTTCGTTCCAAGAAAATAAATAAATAGTTTAATTTAATTTTTGGATTTGCAGTTATGCCAATGTTGTTAATGTCGTAACTTATTCAAATTTTCCGAGAGTGATTGGCGTAATTTGGGGCAATGATTACAAAATGTTTATGTTGTTTGCCATTTAAATGTAATTACGTAATTAGGGATCCATAATCATTAGTCCTATCGTAGGCTATAAAATTAAAATTACTTAATTGTTCGATCCCTTTTTGTTTTCCATATTGCTGGCAATAAAATTTTTCGCAACGTTAGTGCAAGTGGTGACTATGATGCTCATCATCATAGTTCATAATGTGCAAAAATTGATCTTTAAATGGAAGAGTAAAAGAGCTGCCTGCCTTCTGAAGCAAAAATATTTTATTAAGACCAGATTATCCATTTTTGAGTAAACAGACGTTAGTTATTAACATATCGTAGTACCGTTCACAGACATTAACCGGCCAGTATAGAAAAAAATACAAAACCGTATTTAGGTAGCCATACCGTAATAAAAAAGTAGATATGGTTATCATTTTATTCAAAGTTAATTTTATATTAGGCAACAATGACAACAAAATGTAGTTGCGATCGGTATATTTACATGGTTTTGGGATATAGTAATAATAAAAATATCTTCAGTCAAACAATGCAAGAGTTTTACATTAAATTAATAGACGAAAGTTTCCATACTCCCCTGCAAATTTACAGTAATATATTTGTATTGACACTATAACAGAGTGGAAAAACACAAAATAGTGAAGGAAGAACTAGGAATACTAGTACATAGTGTAGCGGACCGCATTTGCGATTATGTTTATATTCTCGCAGACAGTTGAACTTTTGGACATTACGCTCATAATTTAAATGTTTAATCTATACTGGCATATACATTTCATGTTAAATGTAACTGCTAATAAATTTTAGTTGGCGTTTGGAAATCACGCCTCGTTGATCTTGGGAACGGCCGTTGCTTCACATGAGTTTATTTTTTTGTAAAGGGTCTGTCCTTTCCGAGTAGACCAAATTTACCTACCTACTCGGTAGTTAAATTCTATATTTCCATATTTAAAACCGTTCCTTTTCAGCGTTTTCTTTCAGCTCTTTATTTCATGTCTTTGAGTAACATTATGACTTTGAATTAGTTGATCTCAAGTACATAAGTTAGGCAATGACCTGACCGCTGTCTGTAGCGCGGTCTATTACTGTGCTAAAGTTTTAGTTTAGTTTAGCCCATATTTCTAAATTATTACTTTTTTTATTGAATATCCTCATGGGTGACATTCCACACATAGACGTGTTAACTAAACACTCAATTATGGGAGTTATTTATTTAGTTTAGTTCTTCAGATTTTTAACAGCTAATTAACTTATTTTTACAATTATTAGTTTCAAACTTAATGGGGCCATAAAATGCGTGTTGTTCCTAAAAATGGGGTGCACGTGCAGTGGGTTCTCACGCTCCAGCACCCGCTTTTGGCCTATAAAAGCAGAAGTATGTTGTTATGAGATTATTCTTGATTTAAACGTCAAGAAGCGCAGTTCCTTTACAGTTTATAGGTTTCCTTAACCCTTCACCTGCCAGCGCTTTGAGGTATTTCAGCAGCTTACGGCATACCTTGACGATTGCGCTCTGAGGTATCTCAGCTGCAGCGTCAAGTTTCGTTAACCCTTCACCTGCCAGCGCTTTGAGGTATCTCAGCAGCTTACGGCATCCCTTGACGATTGCGCTCTGAGGTATCTCAGCTGTTCCGTCAAATTTCCTTAACCCTTCACCTGCCAGCGCTTTGAGGTATCTCAGCTGCTTACGGCATCCCTTGACGATTGCGCTCTGAGGTATCTCAGCTGTTGCGTCAAGTTTACTTAACCCTTCACCTGCCAGCGCTTTGAGGTATCTCAGCTGCAAGCGTCAAGTTTACTTAACCCTTCACCTGCCAGTGCTTTGAGGTATCTCAGCTGCAGCGTCAAGTTTACTTAACCCTTCACCTGCCAGCGTTTTGAGCTATCTCAGCAGCGTACAGCTTCCCTTGACGATTGCACTTTGAGGTATCTCAGCTGCTTACGGCATCCCTTGACGATTGCGCTCTGAGGTATCTCAGCTGTTGTGTCAAGTTTACTTAACCCTTCACCTGCCAGCGCTTTGAGGTATCTCAGCTGCTTACGGCATCCCTTGACGATTGCACTCTGAGGTATCTCAGCTGTTGCGTCAAGTTTACTTAACCCTTCACCTGCCAGCGCTTTGGAGGTATCTCAGCTTGCTTACGGCATCCTTTGAACGATTGCGCTCTGGAGTATCTGCAGCTGTTGCGTCAAGTTTATTTAACCCTTCACCTGCCAGCGCTTTGAGGTATCTCAGCTGCTTACGGCATCCCTTGACGATTGCGCTCTGAGGTATCTCAGCTGTTGCGTCAAGTTTACTTAACCCTTCACCTGCCAGTGCTTTGAGGTATCTCAGCTGCAGCGTCAAGTTTACTTAACCCTTCACCTGCCAGCGATTTGAGCTATCTCAGCAGCGTACAGCTTCCCTTGACGATTGCACTTTGAGGTATCTCAGCTGCAGCGGCAAGTTTCCTTAACCATTCACCTGTCCAGCGCTTGAGCTATCTCAGCAGCTTACGGCCTCCCTTGATCGTTACGCTCTGAGGTATCTCAGCTGCAGCTTCAAGTTTCTTAATCATCCACCTTGCACCTTCAGAAAACCTCCTTGCACACAGGCCTATAACTTCATCGTTATTCTTTCGTGTTACTGAGCAAATAGTTTAAATTTCCAAAGGAAATCGTCTTACTTGAAATCACATTGCGCTACCCCGGCTAAGGTTTTCTGCAGTTTCCTATCCTAAACAGGTGAATACCGGGGGTAGTTAAATTGCACTGTCTGCAGTTAATATTTACGTTAATAAAAGTATTGAATTTCCCTGGTGTTTTATTTCACGCATTTAGCTCAACTACTCTAGATCCGAATCTAAGACGATCACGACGAGTCACGACGAATAAAATGTAAACACAACATAAAGGTGCGTAACGTTACAATAGGAGACTCAAAGAGAACACAGAGGAATCGATATATATGTCAGTGAAAATAGCTATAACGACAACCAGGATAAATACACAAAAAAAAGTTGCCGATGGTGAATAATTCCACGCCGACGCCCCGGCCACAATGCGTAAAATCCCATGGACATAATATTTGTTGATAATGGGGAACTTCATCACCAGAAACGAATCTACCAAAACAGTATACCAACAACGGTAAACACGAAACCTGGCAAACAACATTATACAAGACTATAGTCTATAGTCCTATAGGACAATATAAACATCAACCGAACAAAAATGTATTTTTTTTAATGATGAAGTTGCCAAATGCAACTCCATGATTTCCGTCCCACCCAGCTTACCCCGGCTCCGCACATTTCGTGCTATTCACTGATCTAACATGCCCCACCCTTGAAAAACCCCATGCCCCAAACAATACAAACACCCGGGGTGTTGTGCAGTGCTCAGTATTCGAACCTGAGCGACTTTGGTAGAATAACTCCGAACCAAGCGCCGCGGCCACTACTCTACCGCGGTCTCCAAAAATGTATATAAATAATATATATATATTTAAAATATAAGTCTAGAGAAACACAGAAAACTTTGGGGAATATAAACAAATACGGAACAAGGTCAATTCAGAAATACGAAATACTATAGATGCAAACTACAAGGAACAATTCTCGCAACACATGGAACACGATTTTTACAACCTACAGATTTTTTTTTATAATTTAATACGCTGGATCGACCTATGCGGGTCATACACAGTTGTGTTACCTTATTTCAATTCACTTTAAACATTATTAATGTACTTTTGTGTGATTTTAGATACTTATTGTTAACTGATTATGTTTTGCTAGTCGCTATCACTTAATATCGCATCTTGGGGAAGTCTTGGTTTCAGCCGAAGGTTGTGTGAAGGTTGGCCAATTCCGTAATGGCTGATTGCTGGACAGTTTATTAAATTACCAAAAAAACTTTTTTGTTGTATGGTTTTTACAAAATCAATTATTGCGTGCATACTTAATTCAGTACTAATTTTGTTATTACGCGAAAACCATGGCGCATTGGTGACTACTCTTAAGATTTTATTTAGGAAGGTTTATAACTTTCATAGGCAGTACTTGACAAGGTACCCCATACCGGGCATCGATGTATAAATCAGTAAAGTGCACTCAATCTTCAACGGCAAATTTATTACCTGGTAGAGTAGTCTTAGTTTGTTGTGAGCATTATTCAGCTTTTGGTTTGTATGTGTCCCCAAGTGAGTCGATGGTCCAAATGTACCCCCAAGTATTTCACTGTATGATCCTTGCCTTTCCATTTAATTGGTGTATCATCTATTAAAATGGTTTTTGGATCTTTGTATAGTTTTAAAGTAAAAATTTTTGCTACACATTTACTGCAATTTAATGAAATGTTCCAGCGGCGACCTACAGAAACAAATGTGGAGAACGAATCACAAAGAATGGAAATAAGAAAAATTGTATGAACAACTACTGTCGTCGCCTTACGAGCGTGCATGAGGGGGCTGCAGTAAGGGAAGTTCACTTTTTAGAAGGATACGTAATAGTAAGCAGTCTATTTCCTGCTTTGAAAACATTTACTACAGCCTAGCCGCGGATATAGCACAAGCTAGATGACGTTAAGTGGGGGCGCAGCTCATTCTAAACAGTGCGCTTGCTGCATTCTACCTAGTGGTATTTTTTTA
Organism: Limonius californicus; assembly: GCA_014611495.1. Lineage (NCBI taxonomy): Eukaryota > Metazoa > Arthropoda > Insecta > Coleoptera > Elateridae > Limonius > Limonius californicus. Next base: position 27,502 of record JABXWE010013442.1, read on the forward strand.
ATAGTATATTGAACAAAATTGACATTGCAGAAGACATGAGCAGTAGAGACTTTTAGGGTGCAGTGATTTCATTTTGGCTCATTTGCTAGCTTCCATTATGCAGCCTTATTAGAAGTAGAAATAGAACGGTGTTAAATAATAATAAATATTCTATATTCTTCAATCATTTCTGACCTGTTAAAAGAATGTATGTCGTTCGGATTCGACGTTAAACTGTAGGTCCCTCGGGTTTCTACCTTAGCACTGAGGAGAAACACGTGGCAGAGAAGAGGCCGATGTACAACGGTGGCACAAAAAGACTGTTCATGAATGAAGAATGTAGATAAACAGTAAAAATATTACTAACTTCCACTGTCAGATTTAGGAAACGCAACTGACTCTTTAAATAACACTTTATAGAAACCAGTTTAGCGGTATGAGATGTTCAACAAACACACAAAAGTGAGCAAAATTATATCAGTGAATATCTTTCTTAAAAATACGATTCTTTCCTTATACTTTTCTCTTGTCAAACAAAATGATGTAATTATAAGAAAACAAGTTTTAAAAAAAGTTAAACAAATTTTTTGTTAGTATTTTCTTCTAATTTCCAATCATAAAAGTGAGATCTTAAGGTTATTTTATTCAAATTGAGTATTTTTTGTCGGATTTGCTAGCTTGAAAACTAAAGTCCTTACGATTTTTTAAATAAAAATTTCCAAGCGCGATTATTCAAAAACCGGCCAGCGAATTGACAACTGTCTTGCAGGCCAAACTCCTTCATGGGAGGTAGAGCCTCGCCATTATTATAATTAAATTCGTTATATGTATACAATCATTTATGAGATTTAAAAAATCCAAATTTTAAATAAATTTCGTGCAGTAGCGGAGGCTAAAAAGTTTGCAAATGTAATTGTTTTTTAAATTTATTAGCGAAGCTAGCCTGATGCTTTTTAAGAATTTGAGAAAATTTCAAATATAATGCATGGTTACTTAAAAAGAGTTATTGATGAAATTGAAAATATAACCAGACAGTAAGTCTTGGAAAAAACCTTACAACTAAAACTAGAAGTTACCCACGTTTCTTTGGTATCGTCTTTTTTTAAAAAAGGTTGTTTGTGTTTGAAGTGTTATTACAGGGCGCTTTCATCTGAATAAGATTAAAATTTTGTAGCTCATAATTGAAAGATCGGCATTTTTTTAAAACTTCAACGCCTGTTGAAGTAGGTTTCGTTTATCCTCATCTTGTTAAATATTATACCTTTTTACTTTAACTGTGTATAGTTTTGCACACTTCACAAAGTTTGTGGTACTATAACACGTTCATTACAATATCATAAAGTAAATTTGGGAAAATTTATGGACATTTCCAAAATTGCGAAACCCCGATTTTCACAAATCTTCTTGTTCATTTTTTGGCAAGATCTACGTTGACAACGAAGTCTCCCACTTTGATGCTCATCGTGCACGTTTGTTCGGCAGTCCTGAAATTCTTACAAGTGTCTGGCCTTTCCTTCACTCACGATGCCTGGACCATAAACCACACATATTTCACTGTAAATTTCAGTAGCGTTTTCGTTTTTTAGATGGAGAAAATGAGTTACAGCCCGCACTTCACAATCGGCCAGATTTTCAATTATATAGTCCATTTTAGTGCTTTATTATACAACTGAATACAATGGAAAACCACAGTAAAGTGTCGTGTGGCTGGCTCATCAGCCACTAAAGCACTCCCCCACAATGCACCAGATCGACTACGCCCCTGATTCGCCGGGAATATTTAAACGGCCATTAGTTTCCGAATAAGCTTCGTATTATAAAACTATTTTTCAAAATGTACATAAAAATATACTTTATCTTCCACTTGCGGGCTGAAGAAAAAATTGTTGCCCTTCAACAGGCTGATGACGGATGTTGACAAAAATTAGTGAAGAATGGCCTTTGCACTAACTGCATAACTACGAAACTGGCGGCGATGAGTACCTGAAGCACATGGTGACTAGCAATGAGACTTGGATTTCGTACACACATTTTAAAATCAAGCAACTATCAATGCACTGGAATCATGCGATTCCCCCTAAAGCCTAAAAGTGCAAGCAAACGTTCGATCACTAAAAGCTTACGGCTAGTGTTTTTGGTACAGGAAAGGCGTATTGTTGTTGGATTTTGTGGAACGTAGTACGACAATGAATGCACACGTGTATGGTGATACCTTAAGAAAGTTGAGAGAGGCCAGGATTGCTGACTTCTGGAGTCATGCTAATGCACAATAACATCCGAACGCACGCGGCGGCTCACAATATGCAACTTATTGAGCAATTCAATTGGGAAAATTTCAACCAACCTCTATACAGTCCCCCCTTAGCGTCGAGTGACTATCGTCTTTCATCTTAAGAATTGTATAGGAATCCACGGGGTTGCGGAAAAGTGCTCGAACCCAATTGCTCGAAAAACAGTTCCTCGAATGGAAAGTTTCTCGAAAATCAAGTTGCTCGAAAAGAAGATTGCTTGAAAAAAAGAAATAATAAATAAACAACAATAAATAATAAACACTTAAATTAGAACTCAGGAAAAATTATATTTAAACACACAATTAAATGTACTTGAAAATTTTTTTAAAATTTATTTCGATTTATTTGCAATTTATATACAATTAATAAGAAATTGTTAAAATTACATAAATACACAATAAATAAAAAATTATTAAAAATATATAAATACACAAAAATTTTGGGAAGTAATTGGTCATTTATTAGGACTTCTTATAATAAAATATCATTACGTAGAAAAATCCTCAAAAAGAAACTTATTCTTTAACAATAGGTATTTACTTGTACTCGTTAAGGGTTGTTTATATTCTGCATTTCTAGATAAGGGCTCTTTATCAGTCAAACACTCTTAACAAGGAATGTAATTTAAAAATTATTTTCAGAGAATTCATATTTACTTGTACTCGTTAACGAGGGTACCTGTTTAACATAAATATAATAAAATAAAGGAAGTTTTCGATCAATCTTCTTTTCGAGAAATTGCTATTCGAGCAATTTGGCTTTCGAGAAACTTTCCATTCGAGGAACTGTTTTTCGAGCAATTGAATTCGAGCAATTTTCTTTCGAGCAATTGTTTTCGATCAATGATGACTCTGTGGAGAAATAGTTTAGGAGCGTATCTAAGATTTAGGCATACTATCTTTTTTTCAATTTTATATTGTTGTTTTACGGTTGATCGGCCATTATTTTTGTATAACCCAGCTAGTATTTCAATCTTCTGGAATGGAAGAATGTCGGTGGGTACAATCATACTGCTGTAATTATGCAGAGATTATTTAAAGTACAGGAAAGGCATGACCAACGCGTTTAATTCATTTTTTATTATTAATTATAAACAAACTATCTTCCGTTATCAATTTAAGGAATGAGGAGGCCTGCGCCCTAGTTTAACAAGTTTACGGCGCAGGGAAAACTAGGGTATGTTACACTTTTCTACCAAATGTGATTTGATTGCCATCTGTTAGGGGATTGTAATCACTTCAGGATATTTTAAGACGATGGAACAACATAGGAAGGGTCCGTGTGAAAATTGGATTTGAAATATGTGGAATATGTGGAATATGTCCATAACTCCATACTTAACAGAAAAAAAGGAAATGTGTGTACTTTTTATTCGATATCTATCACCAAAGACAAACAATTTGTAGTGAACGCGTACTGAAGTGACACGCATTGTTTTTTCTGTGGATTCTTTAAGTAACCACAATCCCATATTTTTATAAACACCGCGAACATCTGACATCCGTTTTTGCCGCCCCCTTAATCGGCTGCTTGCGTCTTCAACACTTTCTTTCCCTTCGCTAGAAACAACTCTGAACAAGGCAGTTATTCGGTATTAAAAAAAAACGGTAATAGTGTAGTTTTGACACTAGGAAGTTACGCAAAATTTTTACTTGATTTGACGCGCTATAAGGTAGTAATTTCGAAAATGTAAATAAGCTTTTTGAAATTGCATGTTTCAGAAAAAGTTCAAATTTCTGAAAACCCAAGTTTAATTCGAAACTACCAAAATTTGTTAGATACCCCTCAAAATTATATCAAAATTCTTCTAACAGTTTTACGGTAATAATTTTTTGTTCGCGAGAAAAAGGCAAATTTGAGAAATTTAGGAAATGCGTGATAGGGACCCCGATGAAGCAGTGCGAATATGCGTTGTCACTCGAGGTCACAATGAAATGCGGCCAATCGGCCGCGTGTTAGTACGCCTGCTGAGGCGACCGTATTTCACTACTTAGTTAAGTTTAGGGTGCATGTTGCATGAATGGTTAGTATGTAAGGGACGCCCACACCCCCTGAAGTAATGCGAAAACGGTCAATTAATGACAAAAAAAAGAGATGCATGATGTTTGCATTTTCTTTATTCGCAAAAAATGTCAGTCGTTCGGAACTGTTTCAATAATTTTATGGTTATGGTAACTGAATCAACAATTATTATAAAAGTAAACTGAAACAAAATTAAATCTTCAATAAATCATAGCAGCTAGTATTCGTAGAAAAGAAAAAAAAAACCATTAGAACTATAAAAGTCTCATTTACAAAATAGCAAATTAGCTACTGTTTCACAATATGGTCCTAAAGAACCAGGGCTATCTCCAAACTCCAGTGCCGAATCTTCTCTGTATAAGTTATAAGTTTATTCTCTAGATGAATTTTATGTTTTATACAGCTCTATGTTTTACAAATTTCAGAATCAACACAAACAAACACCGTTTAAAAAAATTGATCATATCACGAAAATGTTTTACAGTGTGTTTGTACTAATTCAGTGCGGCTAAGTATTCTGAAACCTGTACACATATCTTCAAGAAAATTAAGCTGAGGGTGTAAAGGGCTATGGCCAACACGTGTTAATCGTTTTATCCCAACACTAACTGTTTTTGATACATTACTTGCAACTTTATTATTTTAAATGGAAACCTTGCATATTTTAATTAGTTGGTCGAATCTGCATGAAATTACACAAATATATCCCTTTCTAGGAGAAGGCTTTGAAACGTCAAAATTCATTCTTCTACAAGCCAAGATTTATAACAAATTAAAAATCACTCCCGGTGCTTTTTAAACGGTGTGTTGCAGTGCTCCGTATTTACAAGCAATCCCTTTCTAGGCAAAAGTATTTTTTAAATGGAACTCATTCCATATTTATTATTTTATATTTTTATTCTTGTATTTTTTACCATTTGCTTACTCCAATACAGCTTTGGAAATATATCGCTAAAACTTTGGAATATAATGAGGTTAAAAGGAATTCCCCTCCATTTAATTAATTCAATAAAAAATATGCACAAAAATACAAAAATTGTTTTAGACGCAGGGTGTAATACTCCTACTAATTATATTATAACAAATCAAGGAGTTCGACAAGGTTGTGGACTATCCCCAACGCTTTTTAATATTTATATTGACGAACTGTTGAGGGAGTGGAAAAAGAACTCACCAGCAGGAATACATATAGACAAAAATACCTCTGTCAACATAATTCTGTACGCCGACGATCTAGCGCTAATGGCAAAAAGCGAAGATAAATTACAGCTACAAATCCACAAATTAAATATTATTTGCAAATCATATAATTGCAAGATATCTACGCAAATACTTGGGATATGATATATCGTTTGCCAATGAAAAAGATTTAGAAAATAAATTAAATAACTTCCAAAATATTAGATCTATTGGAAATAAAGCAAAACGCAACACACAATTAAAGTTCTATAATACGATGGCCCTAGCTACGCTGGTATACGGTAGTGAGGCATGGACTACGAGGATGGTTCAATAACTACGTGGCCTAACAAAGAAAACGCAAGTATCTTTCGACAAAAAACATTTTATTTTTCAATATAATCTCCTGCACGCTTATTCCAACGATAATCCAAATTAGCAATGCCTTCATTGTAGGTCGATGAATCCAAGTCCTCGAAATAGCTATTTACAGCAGCGATTACCTCGGAATTAGACAAAAATCTCTTACCGTCGAGCCATTTTTTCAAGTTTGGATACAGATGATGATCGCTGGGAGCCAAATCTGAGGAATAGGGCGAATGGGGCACTAATTCAAATCCCAATTCATGAATTTTGGCCATTGCAAGCGCAGACTTGTGGGCAGGTGCGTTATTTTGATGGAAAAGCACTTTCTTCTTTACCAAATGAGGTCGTTTCTATTTGATTTTATCGCTAAGTTGTTGCAACAAATTGGCAGAATACTCGTCATTTATTGTTTTCCCTTTTTCTAAGTAGCCGACCAAGATAATTCCATGAGAATCCCAAAATACGGTTGCCACAACCTTTCCGGCTGGCAAAACTGTTTTTGCCTTCTTTGGTGGCGGAGAACCTTTGTGTGTCCATTGTTTGGACGGTTCTTTGGTTTCGGGAGTATAATGGTGGACCCAGGTTTCATCGACGGTTATGAAACGGCGCAAAAAATCCTTCGGATTGTGGCGAAAACGTCCCAAAAGGTCGCGAGAAACACTCAAACGATTCAGTTTTTGCTCAGGTGTGAGCAACCGCTGCATCCAACGCGCCGAGTATTTTTCTATTTCCAATTCTTCAATTAAATCATTTGAGATACCCACTATGTCTGCTACCTCGCGCACTTTTACTCGACGGTCATCCAATACGATACGGTGGACTTTTTCAATCATATCCGGGGCAGTAGCAGTATTTGGATGTCCACTACGGGGTTCATCATTTGTGCTCACACGACCACACTTAAATACGGCAATCCAGTTTTTAACCATTGAAAACGAAGGAGCGGATTCCAATAGTGTTGAATCCAGCTCTACTTTGATTTCGGTTGGTGTTAAGCCTTTCAAATGAAAGTACTTTATCACTGACAGATCGCTCTGTACTGTCATATTTAATCTAATAAAGGATAGTTCTACAGAATGGTAAAGAAGATTCCTCCGAATTCGCACCATCTCTGTGTTAGGCCACGTAGTTATCGAATAATCCTCGTGTGACAGCAAAAGACAAAAGCGAAAATATAAACAAAATAAGAGCAGTAAAGGGCTGCACTAGAGAAGACAGAATTCCTAATGAAACGATCAGACAAGAATTACAAATAAACTCATTACAAGAACAGATAAACCAATATAGGACCCGTTGGGAAGACAATTTATGTAGGATGGAGGAAGATCGTATCCCGAGTAAAATAGTACAATACAATCCAAGAGGCAGAAGAAGTGCTGGACGCCCGACAACATGATGGCAGTTGAGTCGGAACAGTCCTTAAGGTCTAAACCTTGAAGTAGAAGAAGAAGAAGATAAATAATTTCAAATTATTATGCTGATGTCACGTTTAAGTGGTTTTTCAATGTTGGTTTAATAAATGGTACAGGAATTACATAAAAAATTAATAAAAATTGAAAATTTTAAAAATTGATTTTCACTGAGGAGGCTCCATTAAAGAAACTTTTACAAAAAAAATTCTTTGTGTCCCTGTAGTACAGTATTTGATAAGCATATTTTATTTTCCATAACTAAACGCTTTAAAACAATATTTTGCTTCGTAGAAAAATCGAATTGTTTGAAGATATCATATAAAGTAAAGCAATAGACTCAAAATTACACGTAGAATTTATAAAATAGGATATATTGGTGTTTCACTTAAAATACAAACTTGCTTCTATTTTTTCCGCATTATAATTGTCTCCGCCATGGACGGTCCCAAGCCCGGCTGAGAAAGGAGGAGGGTTGTGCGCAGGGCTAGGAACCTAGCCACATAAAAAACCATTTATGCTAAAGAAACTTCTACAAGCCTCGGAAACCGGACGGAAAAAACGAAGACGACACTGGCTATGGAAATAGACACGAGAAAGATAATATATATTGGATTCTGGAACGTAAGAACAATGAATAAAGCAAGTAAAACAAATCAAGTAGCAAAAGGAATGGATAGAAACAATGTAGAAATACTGGCAGTGAGCGAAATCAAATGGAAGGGGTGCGAAAAAAGAAAGCTGCAAAATGGAAAAACCGTAATATACTCTGGAAGGACTAATGAAAACGCCAAAAACGAAAGTGGAGTAGCGTTTACGATGGGCAAGGAAAGCAGCACAACCCTTAACGGAATGGGAAGGTATTTCAGACCGAATAATCATGGCTAGATTCAAAACTAGATTCTATAACAACCATAATCAGCGTATATGCCCCAACAAATGAAAAAGAAGAAGAGATTAACGAAGAATACTACGAACAACTACAAACAACGTATGAGCTAATTAATTAAAAAGAAGAATAACAGAGAGATACTGATAATAGTAGGAGATATGAATGCAAAGATAGGACAAGAAAATTGAGGTAGAGAAATTACAATGGGAAGAGAAGGAATAGGAACAGCAAACGAAAATGGCGAAAAACTGATAGATTTTGCATGTACAATTGCTTAGTATTAGGAGGCAGCTTGTTCCCACATAAAAACATACATAATGTAACTTGGACGTCCCCCGACGGCAAAACAAAAAGTCAGGTTAACCACATTGCTATAGAAAGAATGTGGCGACACTATCTACTAGACATCAGGGCTATGAGAGGCGCAGATGTAGGGTCATACCACAATTTAATGAGAGCAAAGATAAAGATAAAACTAGCAAGAACAAGAACACCAAATAAAAGTCAATGAAAAAAATATAACATACAATGGCTGAGCAGAGATATAGCAAGTATAGAACAATATAGAAAAAGGCTCCGAGAAAAATATGCCGAAGAGAGAAACATGATGGACTGCACCATAGAAGAAAGGTGGAGTAAAATTAAAACAATACACAAGGAAACAGCAAAAGAAACGATAGGGACTGAAAGAGTGACGAATAAAAACTGGATGTCCAGGAAAACCTGGGAGACGATTGAAGAACGAAGACAACTGAAACAAAATATGCTAGGAACAAAAAACCAGTAATATAAAAAAGTACTGGAAGAAGCATATCGACAGAAAAATAAAGAAGTGAAGAGAAGTGCGAGGAAAGACAAAAGAGAACACCAAGAGGAAATGATGAAAAAGGCAGAGGAAGCAGCAAGAGATATCGATAGCAAAACATTATATGAAACGACAAAAAGCTTTAGCGACAAAGGTAACAGAACCGTAAATAATGCACATGTGCGTGATAAGAATGGAAAAATAATAAAAAACGAAAATGACGTTATAGAAAGATGGATGGAATACTTTAGTGAACTATATAGACAACAAGAAATAGATTAAGAGCTTGAAAAAGAAGAAGGAAATGAAATAATGTTGAACTTAGAAATGGCAGAATTTACGAAAAAAGAAATAAGAAGTGCAATAAAACAACTAAAAAATGGAAAGGCAACGGGTACAGATAATGTCAACGCGGAGTTGCTGAAGACCGATATAGAAACATCAACGGAGATATTACACACACTAATAAATAAAATATGTAATGAAGAGCAGGTTCCGAAGGAATGGAAGCAGGGCATCATAGTAAAAATACCAAAGAAAGGAGACCAAACTAAATGCGGAAATTGGAGAGCGATAACCCTGCTATGTGTAGCAAGCAAAATAATGACGAGAACAATATTAGAGAGAATGAAAAGAGAAATAGACAAAGTAATAAGGCAAAACCAGGCAGGATTCCGAACCAAACGAGCATGCGTAGACCATATTTGTACCACGAGAATAATAATAGCAAGCCGTGGAATGGCAGAGCAAAGTATACATCAACTTTATCGACTTCGAAATGCGTTCGGCCGAATCAATCGAGAAAGAATGTGGAAAATCCTAAACAATTATGGAATCCCACCCAAATATATTAGGATAATCAAACTGTTTTATGAAAATTACATCGCCAAAATCATACATAATGGAACATTGACAGACGAAATAAAAATTGAAAGTGGGGTACGCCAAGGGTGTATACTGTCCCCTACAATATTTCTAATACTAATGGACTGGGTGATGAAGAAGGCTACAGGTAATAAAACCGCGATAAAATGGAACGCATTTGGACAACTCGAGGATCTTGAATTCGCAGCTGACATCTGCCTGCTATCCGAAAAAAGACAACACATATAAAAAAAGACAGAGAAAGTTGCGAAGGAAGCAAAGAAAATTGAGCTGAAGATATAAATAGCGAAAAAACAAAGATAATGAAAATAAACACACCAAGAGAAATGGAAATATCAATAGAAGGCGAAGAGATTGAAAATACTGGAAGATTCTGTTACATAGGAAGTATACTGCAAAATAATGGAGGAAGAGAAGAAGATATACGGAACAGAATAGGAAAAGCACAAAACGCATTCTATATGCTTCGGAAAACATGGGAATCCAACGAGCAGTCTACAAAAATCAAGATCAGAATATTCAATACAAATGTAAAAAGCGTAGTATTATACGGAGCAGAAACATGGAAAATCGATAGAAAAAGTACAAGTGTTTATCAACAAATGCTTAAGAAAAATTCTAAAAATATATTGGCCCAACAGAATTACTAATAAAGAATTGTGGGAAAGAACACAGCAAGAACCCATAACAAAAGAAATAAACAGGAAAAAGTGGAAATGGATAGGTCACACACTAAGGAAAGATGAAAACGACATAACCAGACAAGCACTAGAATACACCCCTACCGGAAAAAGAAAACAAGGCAGACCAGTAGAAACATGGAAGAGAAGTATAAATAGAGTATTAGAAGAAAAAGGGAAAACGTGGATGGAAATAAAGAGAGAAGCAAAAATAGAGAACAATGGCGGGAAATTATAGAAGCCCTATGCTCCGAACGGAGTTAAGAGAGTTAAGTAAGAAAGTAATTGTCCAGAATATATTTTTATTAGTTTCGTAATAATTAGTTGGCTAACATTAGCACAAACACCCTGTAGTAAAGGAACGTAAAACGGGTAGGTAATTTTATAAATTGCATCAATAATTTTATAATTCTTTTGATTAACTGTAAATCAAAATTACAATTTCGCTGAACGTTGTGAAAGGGGGGGGGGGTGCTAAACTCTCTACATACCTTCCCCCTTCATGGAAGCTTGATATTTTGTAACAATATAATGTAATAAATTTCCGGAGTTGTTTCATATAGATTGCTTCCTTTGTAAATAGTCTCACTTCGGGGTAGATATAGAGTTTTGAAAATCTATATTCCGGTAAACCCTGCAAAGCGGGGTAGAATAAAAAGATTTATTTATTATAGGACTATATTAGGACGTTTCTTTTTTAATTTCCTGGGACTCCCCAATCTGCTACTAACCTACGAGATAATAAGATTATAATCTCAATAGTATGTATCATCAACCCGAACTCTACTTTCTGTAAGTGCGAAGAGATTTTATAAATCGAGATTTATGTAACTTTCGTTTTCATAGTATGCACTCAAGAAAGAGATATTTGCGGTATCACATACACAAAGGGTTTTTTTTGTAACTAAAACGCGCGTCACCTGTTTTTATTAAATCGTGCTCGGTGGTTATGCCAATAATTGAATTGTTTAAAAGACTACGAGCGGTTCAAGAAATGAACAACAAGAGAAGCAAAATGGACGAATTTAAAATGACCCTCACCCTTTTTCATGGTTCATGGTGGGACTTGCCAAAAACTGCAACTTGTATTAACATTGAGCTGCTTTAAACGGTATAAATGGAAACTGGGTCAAAATTTGAAGTGAAACATAAATACCGTAGTACGTATTGATTTGACGAGGGCTGGCGGGTGGAAACACGAACCGTACTCGTACTTACCGTTTTAGAAATGCAGGAGCTAAATTAGGACATCCATCCCCGTAAAACGCCTCCTTTGAGCTAAATATAAAAGGGGATAACCGCAGCGCGATTCTTTACGCTTTCCCTGTCCCTTCGAAAGCAAAATTCGTTAATGGCGCGCAGTGCGCAAAGTTACCCGGGCCAAAATTTGTTGCGTACGTTCGATTCAGTCAACGTCCTTTGGGAGAGGGGGGAGAGTTCACTAACCCTGCACGTGGAAGAGAGGAGACGCCCTACATTGCTTGCACTCTCTTTACCCTGCCTGGACCAGCCCTCCAAAAATGAAAGTGCCCAGCCCCAAACGCGAACTTGCGATTAACTCTCCGTAGAATCGGCTTTGGTTATCGTTTGCGCTACCACCAGAGAAAACACACCACCAAGGTGACCCTCGAGAAGGTGAATGCCGTTCTGCTGAAAATTCGAAAACCGCATGCCAGTAGCAATCCGCTCTACATTTTTTTAAATATACAAACCATTAAAATAAATTATAAGAATTAAGAAATACTTTTTAGGTGCACACGAATTGATTCACTATCAAATCGTAAGCAGACTACAAGTCCAACAATATTTGTACACTGAAATAAATCCAGGCATAGGTGCCGACTGATTAGACCAGGACAGGCCCTCCCTAGAAAAAATAGATTAACTCCCTGTGTCCATCTTAAAACGTTGAAAATGCTAGTAAGCAGAGAATTACAAATAATACCTACTATTTTAACTACTATTTAATATTTCTTACAAGTAGGTTTACTTGAGAAATAACATGTCTATAGTTCTGCTAACACTTTGGGATAGCTTGAAGAGATTTAATCCAACTACAGTATTATAACAAACTAGTCAATGCCAGATTAGCTTGTTGGGTGTCAGTGCTATTTTTTCGAATTTTCGATTCAATGAAAATAAGAATTATAAATCAAATAAATCGTTGTTACCGTTGCTATTTTTTATATTAAGTGAACAAATAACTTGGCGCCCTGGTAGAGCCGTACAGAGGTGTCTAAATTGCTACATTTGGGCAATGAATTACGCGATCTTGTTTATAATGCCTGATAATATTATGTAAAATTAAAAAGTCCATATATTTAGAAAAGTGTACCTACTGCGGATACGTAACCGAAATTAATAACCTTTCAATATTGTCACAAAGCGACCGAAAATATTAAAAACACTGAATCAGACAAGTTACACATTTGTTCCAAAAAACCTACTTCGTGACAATATATACAGTTCATAATACATCTGTAATGAGACTACAGAAAAGCAGTATGTATTTGGTTTGGATCACATAGCTGAGAAGTAAACAATGACTTAGTTTTCACAACTAGATTACTTTTTATGTTTATATAAAAAAATTACAAGTAAACTATCGATCCCCAATTGTTTAAACCATATCTGGCTGTCTGCATTTTAAAACTTTTGGTGCTTCATAAACTAATTACATTTCTATAAACAAACGTGGGTGGTAATAAGTTTTGATAAATACCTAGTTTCTTATTAATATTTGAAAGATTGTATTATAAAGTAGTATTAATTTATTTGTTTAGCGTATATAGTAAATATAAAAATAAAAAATAATAATTGTATTATTTTTCTCTTTTTTATTATCCACAGGAAGTGTGACGAAATATTATGTAACCTATAAGGGCCGTATGGGAAAAAGCAATTGCAATTCAAGTACTGTATATCGTGAGAGACATAGCGATCTCGTTTCTAAAGCTTGCGTTGCGTGCGTGTAGTGCCACAAACATAGAGGACCTACAATTTAAAGTTGGCTCTGAGCACCTAGGAGTGTTCGCTGATTTGCCATCTGTACAATTTCAGAGAAATATTTTTGGGCGCATCCGAAGGCTAACCTATGCATATCACATATTCGGTGTTATTCTGAGAGAATTACCATTATTACAACTAGTCAAAAGCTGAAATTTCAATTGTAAAATAGAGAATAGCGTTAACGAAAAAAAAAACAAATTATTCAGTAAACAATTCTTCTTTTTCTGATCCTTGTGTTCTTAATGTGCGTCGGACGTCTGTAAACATTTAAAAATGAAAAACTTCGAAAGGTATACATACTTCATAAAGCCAATTGGCCGCGTGTTCGAATCCCGGTTGAGGCGACAGCATTTCACTTACAATTAGTTAAGTTTATAAACTTAACCCTATAGGGTTCATATTGCATGAATGGTAAGTATGTAAATGATGCCCGCATCCCCCTGAAGTACCTAATGCGAAAACGGTTCCGGTGGCGGGGAGGGCGTACTATGTATGAATGCAAAAAAAGGATTTTTTCTTAGAATTTCAACAACAATACAATTTGTTTGTTTTGTTTAATTATTCTACAGGGAGTTGTTGAGCAGAACAGAAACAGAAACTTCCAATTATTGTATAATGGCTATAGTCGATTTCACTGATAGCACGCAAAATATAATAATTTTTGCATGTGATTATGTACACTTTAACGCGAATAATTAATTAAATATACTAAAATTACCTTAATTTTTTTCATTGCTCATGTATACTTCATTTATGTTTTATTTACGTTTAAGTGGATTATGGAAATGTGGTACTTGTATGTAAATATATCTTTGTATGGTCTCCTTATTTTCGTATTTCAATTTTCAGTGTTTTACACATCTCTATGATAATAATAATACCAACTGAAAACCTCAGGATTTAATACGTCTGACAACAATGCTTTTAGTGAGTTTTAAAGTCAAAGAAAAAAACTGACGGAAGTTCAGAATGTACAATACTTCTTTTTTTCCTCATACACACACTACCCCCCCTCCGAACCGCTTTCGCATTACTTCAGGGGAGTGCGGGCGTCCCTTACATACTATAGAGCGTTTCAGAGTCGCCGTGCAGCATGGAAAAGATACAAATACAAGGTTGTCAAACTTATTTGTGAGGTACCTTTAAGACATAAAATTTAATCCCTTTCACACAAAGGTTTGAAGTATGGTAATGCTATTGTAACCCCTAAAAGAAGCGTGTTGTTAAATGCCAGGTCTAGTGGTTCTAAAACATTTATATTTTATTAAACTGAGAATACAATTTTTGCTAAGTGCAATTAATTGTTTATTATTTACATATTTATAAAAGTAAAAAAGAAACAAAACAATTACCAGCTTGATATAATATGCAAGCACTATTATATAACTGAGAAAATAAATTACATAAAATCCATGTGTATGATTCATTTTGAAAATCACATTAGTTTACGAAGAAAAATTCCTCATTGCATATAACAAAACAAATTAAGAACTTAACATTATTATTTTGGTTGGTTAATATTATTTTAGTTTGAGAACTTCTGAACACCTACCTCATTTCAATAAAATAAACCCGACGTGCTATTGTTACGAGATTACGAATACTGGCAACAATGCCATTTTTTGTCTCATAAGAAAACCATTGCCCTATCTTTTCCATGCTGCACGGCGACTCTGAAACGCACTATAGCCATTCATGCAATATGAACCCAAAACTTAAATAAGAAATATGGTCGTCTCAGCTGGGGTTCGATTCCGCGGCCGACCGAACCGCATTTCACTGTGACCTCGACTAACAGCGCCTGTTTGCACTGCCCCATCGAGGTCCTTGTATTGTTAATTTTGCTAAAAATGATGTTTCTGTAGGCGAGTGGCGTAGGAAAATGCGACGTATGTCATAAATTGTGATGAATAATATTATGCTGTGTTCCTGGTTTTCAAAATTGCCGACAAACTGACATAACAAATAGTTTCATACAGCGTTCTGCAAGTGTACTAACTCCAAATCGGCAAAAATTGGTGTTACTGTTTTGTAGGCGGGAACGATAGTAAATATACCTAATCTTTCATAGTTAACAAACTTTTTCATCCCACTGCTGGTCACCGGCCTCTTCCCGGCCAAGTGCTTCTCCTCGGCGCTAATTTAGCTTATCACAGCAACTAAAAATATTTAGCAGTCGCATGGAGTTTCAGTCTATAATAGGGGGTTACAGGTAAAAAGTCTGCACAGTACTCATTTAGATTACGTGACTTTTTTATATATTCGATTCCTAAGTTTCGTAAAACTGAATCCGAACGCGGTAAGTTAAAAAACTTGACTTTCTTATTTTTAGTAACACATTCCTGAATATTAATAAATTTATTCTGCACTTTACCATGACAAAACAAGTTCTTTTCAACATTCATCTGTTTCCTATTGATCAGAACCCAAATGCAATCTGAAATGTGCCTTTGATTTAACCTTTTGTGTTCAGTCACCTTGGCTCAACCCCCTTTGTTTACATACGTATCTTGCATTGTTTTGAAAATTAAGGGAAATTAATTACAGCCTTTTTAAGAATACCAATTTAATTAGATACGATTGTTGCCTAAAATATGATTAATGTCAATGCTGATTGATTACCTCGCATACTGGTATACCTTGAATAGCACTAATCTATTAATTACTGGATTGGTCCTTGATAACACGTGGAAGGTTCAAAAATAACTCCGAAGATCAAAAGTCTAAAACAAAAACCAAGGTGTGATAATTTTGGGATTATGTAATCTATTTTGTTTGAAGATGTGTATTTGCTTAGTAGTCGCAGCGTGTATTGTTATTGTTGTTTTTCAGCTTTTTGACTTTACAAACTAGTTTTGTACTTAATCTACAGTTTGCCAAAACACTTAACCAAAATTTATTCTTCCATTTTTCGCTTTCTATATAATACCAATCATATCATACTTTACAACTTTCGCTTAACACCACTTTCATCATTTTTCCCGCACTTTTATATCCTGTATTTTGTAGCACTGGTACACTAAATATTCTATTGCTTCCAACCCTTCACCGCACTGTCTACACACTTCCTCTTCATCCTTTTTCATGTTTTCCTGCCATTTTCTTCGTTTCCACACTTAAATCTTGCTATTATTTTATGTTGGCCTTTCTCTTCGTATTTCTTTAAATATTCATATAATTCTAATGTTGTTATATACCTACATGTCTTGTTGCTTGTGCTGCTATTTGTATATTGTTCCTGATTTCTTATTTCGTCTCTCGTTCTGAGCTTACCTCTTATTCGTTGCTGTTCTCGACGTCTTCTTTCTACCGCATGTGTGGAATAACAATTTATTCGGTAGCAGTTTCTTCGATTCATCTACTTATTTTTCTTTACTTTTTTTTATTTCCTTCCAACGCCCTGTCAATATTACATTCTCTGCCGTTTTTCCTATTTTCTCTTCATATCATACTGCCTTGTCTTGTAGTATTGTGTATGGTGGTGTATTTATGTCTAATTCCAGTAACCATTTTAAATACTTTATCTGCAATTTTTCTACCTTTTCCCTCCCTTCCCAGCCCCATATTTCTGCTCCATTCATATTTATGTTTTGTTACTATTCTATCGACCAACATTAACCTCCTTTTGAAGTTTTATCCAAACTATCACTTCCTATAGGTACTCCATATTTGTCCCAACGCCATCTTAACCTTACCTCTCGTCTCTCTTAAGGGTTTTTCTGATCCATTATTTCTTTGGAATGTGTGTCCTAGATATTTTATTTCTTCTAATACTTGATCGTACCACATCCGTTTTAAATAGAAACGAAAATCTTTTTTTTTCCACATTTAATTTGCCTTTCTTTCAAATATGTATAGTTGCAATCGTGCTATTATGTCTTTCATTTATTCCGCCTACGATTCCTGTCAATTTATAATCTGTATTTACTTTTAAGCTATATTCACGTTAGCGTTCGTTTTGTATCTACCAAAATTAAAAATAAAAGTTGTTGTAGGTATGTATTAATGCGCATTTTTTGATGCCATACGTTTTTTAATGAACAAATGTTTACCGCAAGCAGCAAGAACATGCCGACCGAGGGGTAGAAGAGACAGAGGAAGACCGAGGCAATGATGGTTGTCGGATTAGCCTAATTCTTGAAGTGAAGAAGAAGAAGAAGACTTTTTTCCAGCCATACTTTTTAAGAATATAGGTTCCATCTTTTGTATCTTGCATCTTATTCTGCTTTCCATCTTTCCTTTTGTGTCTTCCATCACTTATTTAGTATGTTCTTGATGTTAGATGTTAATATTTAATTTAATC
>JABXWE010013443.1:0-21576 GCA_014611495.1 Limonius californicus
GTAGAAGACTCGTTATTAGTTTCGGTAGTTTCGGTAATATAGGAAGGGTCAGCAATAGGGTGGAGTGAAAATGACAAAAAAAATTATTTTTCAAAATTTATTGTTTCCTATATTTACAACCGTTGCTTATTAGTATACTTAACAACCCTACAAAATCTTTTTATCCTACTGTGTCATCTTCAGGTGGCGCAGACAAGCTATTTTTATGGAAAAAGTGACGTTTTGTATTGAATATTGGCAGATCTTTTCTTGATTGAATTCGAGCTCTTATAAAGCCATCTCTTGCTTCTTCCCCACAAACAGACGATGCAGCCTCTGTAACCAGTTTCACATTTCTTTCTACCGCTTGGGAATGACATGGAAATTTTGTAATGTCCAGTTTCTCACATCCGGAAACAATAATTTGTTTCAAATCTTCTTCACTGTATTTCTTCGTAAGAGGAGGTTCAGTAATTTTTAAGCTGTCATTCCAATTTATTAATTCATAATATTCCTCAGCGTCAAAGTTCAGTTTAGGTACTTTGAATTGACGAATATTTGTTGTTATCCTTGTTTTCCTTGATTTCAAAATTCTTCTAATAGCCAGTTCTTTTATATGTTGTCTTTCATCTTGTAACATTGCTAACAAAACATTTTCTGGGTGCGCAAAGTAGGCATTTCTTTCAATAGTTGAATATACCAGATTCCTATGATCTTCACCAAGATAACGACACCTTTTGATCATGTCCAAGACGTGTTGTGGGCCGTATTTGCATGTAGGATATTTTTTTATCTGAAACCACCAGGCAGCGTAAACTCTTACCACAAATGTAGCAAGAGTACTAAGATTTTCTAACTGTTTTTCAGTTGCTACATACAAACGCAGTATGCGATTTGCAGTAGTGAGCCACCTGGAATGTGCCATTTTACCTGGCTCTCTCTGTGCCAGATCAAAAGGAACAACTCCGTCTGAAATAGCGGAACATATTTCATATAAATATTTCTGATCCGAACTCAGGTTTTGTTGGTCAATATCGGGCAATTCTGTTTTGATTTTTTCAAACCTAGTGACAGGTAATTTTTCACACGTTTCTAGTAACTTTCCAATACTACCTATATAATTACTAGGACCAGAGGTGGATCCATCAATAAATTTGAATAAATGACGCAATGGCAGCTCATTTGCGTGAAGTAGGCAAATGAACCACTGTAATGGACGACCTAATTTTACCTCAATTTGTGCTATCACTCCATTTTTTAAACCAGTGTTGACGACTGTCCCATCACATCCAATAGCTATAAGTTTGCTGAAGTCAGAAACTTTTGTATTCAAGAAATGCATAATACTTTTCTGGATTCTTTCGGCAGATCCAGAAGAAGGTGTTACGTGGCCGAGGTATTGCATTCCAGGTTCAGAAACGAGAACAATATGCTCTTCGATGACAGTTTTCCGGTGAAGCTTATCTCCTATCTTTTCTTGTTTTAAGGTTTTGTCTTTCCTACCATCAAAATAAAGTCCCTGTAACTCACCGCTAACAGAAAGCTTTCGTAAATCGAAACGATTCTTCTGACGTTCTCGTCTCAATTTACTTCTATCTATCACCTTAGATGGGTCTTCTTCTGTAACAATTCCAAGATCTTGGAGAACAGCAGTTGCTATAATTGATGCAGATCTGTCGGAAATTCCTGTCCTATTACAGGCTGTTGCAAGACGTGTTAAAGGCAATCTCATTTGGGATGATGACGATTTCGATGTCGATGGTTGGGTTTTCTTTTGTATGTTACAGAGAAATGGTGGATTTTTAACTTCAAAATCTTGAAAGTCACAGTTTTCCACATCTGAAGAAGGCGATGGTGAAGTGTGAATTTCCGCATTATACTGACTCGTTTCAGATTTTCTTATTAAAAGTTTCTCTTTTCTGTCTAGTCTTTGTTGTAGCTGCTTACTTGCTTTTAAATCTATCCCTGCTATTATCCTCTTCCTCTGGTTCCTTTGGTCTTGCAGAAACTCACGCTCATTTACCGGTACTTTAATTGGACACTTGCACAACGAAAAATCGAAACATTTGCAGATTGCAATATCAAACAGGTTTTTCTTGGCATTTTCGAAAAACTCAAGTTTTTGCTCTGGCTTACGGCATTTTTTTAAACCTTTGAGTTTTTTGTAATATTCTTTTATGCGATGTATGATTTGTTGACGAGATACCACTGATATAGATGCTCTGGCCCACAACTTTTCTACATCACTGGCCACTATATCACAAATATCGCCAATGCCTGGATCTTTTCCATTCGACAAGGATAACAAATCATTTCTGACCCACATGTAATATTTGATAATGTTAGCGTAAGTGGGCAGAGCATTACCTATGAAAAATAATGTGTAGTAGCAATGCAATACATAATTTAAATTAATTTTACCTTAAGCATTTCAGGAGATCCAAACACGGGACAATTAAAATCTTTTCTTGTTTTGGGCATTTTATTGTAATGGACACGCACAAAACACTTTAGAAAAACTAGGAAACGTGCTTCTAAGACCGCAATTGTTTTACAACTAATTTCCCCTGGCCTCTGCCGGTCTGCCGAGCTGGTAGGGCTTAGAATATTCAAATAGGTAGAGTGGGAGAAGTAGTGGTAGGGCATGAAACCACTGAAACTGGGTGGGTGGAAATATCAATCTGTAGAACATAATTGACAGGAATGATCAAACTTTAGGATTTAAAAAATAAAGCAGCGAAAAAAAATTATATTAATTATTTTAAAAAAATCGTATATTCAAGGTCACTGCGCCACCTGTACATAAACTTCAATTTAAATAAAATTTTGCGTGCTTGTTTATTTTATACCTAGGCAACTATTGATCATATAGGGTAGAGAAAATTTAAGAAAAAATATTTTCACTCCACCCTAGTCAGCAATATCATCATCGCTATCGAAATCAGCTGGTGTTGGAGTTATGTGTACAGGTTCTTCTATACCGCCAGTGACACATTGAACAGATTCTTCCATTACATCTGCAGTAATATGTAGAGGCTTCTGATTAATATACTGATTTTCACAAGATCTAAGATCATTGTCCAATGAATTTTTATTTCTATTTGCGGAAACCTTCAGTTCTTCTGCTTTGTCAGTGGAAGGCGTTAAGGATTGATGTACAGCTTCATCTCGAGTTTCATAAGATTTATGGTCAGATTCTGTAACTTTTTCTGTTCCGATATTGTTTTTGGTATTAACACTAGCATCAGAAGGCAGAACCGGCAAGGCAGGAGCTTGATGAGTTGGATTCTCACTGATTTCTGAAAAATAAAGAATCCACCTAAAGATGCGTCGGGAAACAAAATAAGTTTTCAACAGTGTTTTTTTACAGAAAAACGAACATTTCCTATACAGGGCGTCTAAAAAATGGGCCAACGTTTACATGAAAAAAAGTGTTAAATAAAAGTTGTATTTATCATAAAACTCATAAGAACAGCATTAAATGGTTTTCTGTTGTCTTGGAAAACTTTCCAAATAAATTAAAAAAAAACATGAAGGATCTTTGTGTATTAGTATCCTCAAATTAACTGTCGCGATCGTAAGGCTTCCTTTACGACAAACCCCTGTTGTTACAGTTTGAGACACCCTATATACTTAATAATAAATTCAGCCTCAGCTCAAGAGGAATTTATTAAATGAAAAATTACAATCCTTTAAGAAAAGCAGAAACTGTAAAAATTATTAAAGCTTCCATGTTCACACTAAAGACAGAAGTAAAACATTCCAAGTCCAAAACCAACAGGTTAGAAGGCTTATAAAAGTAAGAAAACAACCCTCAAAAAGATTAACAACAACCATTAATCTGGATTAGCAGCAAACATAATAATTATTATGACATATAAGTTAAGTAGTAAATAATAAACTAAACATACCTTGTTTTTCTTTTGTAGAAAGCCTGTCCATTACGAGACTATCATCATCTTCTTTTTTCTTTAACATATCTAGTATTTTTTGTGCCCTGTTAAGACATTTTTACAGTTGAAATTTAAATAAATTATAATATATCACCGTTTTCATAACTTAACTCTACCGACTGTCCGCACTCATCAAAGAATAAACTTGATATGGACTTGGCACATAAACAAGATTCAGCAAGTCCGAGACAAAACAAGTTAACTGGACTTGACCTAGTTTAGATCTACGCGTCCACTAGACTTGGCATATTTCATAATTATTTAAAATTCAAACCGGAGGGAATATTCTAAATTTGAAAAGAGCATTATATTCTTTATAGGTTTATTAAGGACTTAGCATATTTATCTCATTTTGGGCAAATTTGGACTTGGGATACTTTGGCTCTGGGATACAGAAATGTTTATAACAATTTCCATTTTCAGCTTGAAAAGCTACAATAACGAAGCTGCCTTTTTCAATTTCTTCACTATTTTCTGTCTCTTCTACAGCTGCTTCATCTGCCGTCTCATCTAAATCACTCGAATTTTCATTTTCATCTGGGTACAAATCTTGAGCAAGAACAGACTGCCCTGGTTCTGCTTGTAACATCTTCTTTCTCCTTGGTGCTGAAGCAGAAGGTTTTCTAGTTTCCTTTAAATACTCCAATAGAGTTTCGTCTATGTTTCTATGTGGTATCGCGTCTTTCACTTTATTTGATGGTAGTTTTTTTAACACTTCTTGTCGGTTAGTGGGATGAATGCCTGCAGCATTAAATCTGTTCTTTATAATCTGTTCTTGATTTAGCTGAATGCTTTCTACTAAACGTTTCAATAAATTTGGAAAAACTACTTTGTTAACCACCGAGTCTCTTGGGTTTCTCTGTTTATATTCTAGAATAAGTTTTCTCCAAGCTACTTTTAGAGATTTAAAGAAGCTGATGTCTAGTAGTTGAGTGATATGAGTAGCGTTGGAAGGCAAAAAAATAAATTTTATATTATTTCGCTGACATTCCCTCAAAACCTCAATATTGCGGTGAGACGATAAATTATCTCCTATGATAACCTTCACCCCAGGAAGGGATTTAGCCCAAAGCAATACGATTTTCATGAACCAGTCTTCAAAGCATGCCTCATCGAACCAACCAGACCTTGTTCTGTTATATCGGCAGTGTTTTGGGCCTCCAAGGCACCACAAATCGTAGAGCCTTTCTGCCTTGTATACTACATACAATGGTAATACCAAACCAGCAGCTGTTGCAGCGAACATGAGGGAAATTGCACTTTTGGTAGAGTTCATCACACGCTCTGGGTATTTGGTCCCTCTGCGAAATATACATTTGGTGGATCCCGGATCATCAGTCAGATTAGTCTCATCAAAATTTAATATGTTTTTCGGGTCCACATTTTGCAGATTCGTTTCAAGGTTGTCAAAATAGCGGTTCAGCTCTTCTTCTGTTTTTTCAGCACGTGCTTTTTTTTATATATTCTGACAATGGCGATTTGCGAGTTTTTCTTTGTGACGTTTTAAAAAATTTAGACACCAGTCTTTACCTGGCTGATTATTTTGAAATGGTTTAATTTTTGTTCCTAGTTTATCTAAATGCCTTTTCACCACCATCCTCAAATCAAACATTGTAAGTGGGCTTCCGAATTCGGCACTGGCTATTAAGAAATCGACTATATGCCTTTCTGTAAGTTCTGACATCACAGTTGGCGCTCCAACATTATTCATATGTTTGTTTATAACTTTATTTCTAAGAGTTCTTATAGGAATGTTATACCTTTCAGACGCTGCTTTGAATGTTGAAATTTGTCTGCGTATTTTAGACACTGCTTGATTTAATATCTCGGAGGAGTAATTTTTGTAATTTCTTGCTCCGACTTTCTTTTTGTAATTGCGGACCAAAACCGCATTTTTGCAATGCCAAAGGTGTACACATTACCCCCAAACAACTACAATTAACCACACTTAAACAACTTACCATTTGCAACCCTTTGCAGTACCAGCACAGGATATTTTAAAAAAGTTGAAGAAACGAATTTATTGTGCAACACTTCACAAAACGAGGGAAACCGAACTGAGGTTATCAAACATTGTCAGAGACTCCCATGTGAATACGCTTGCGCACTTGTTTGAGAACTAAATTCCTGCCAACATAAATTATACCAACCCAAAGAAAATATTGGCCTC
Source organism: Limonius californicus (assembly GCA_014611495.1). NCBI lineage: Eukaryota > Metazoa > Arthropoda > Insecta > Coleoptera > Elateridae > Limonius > Limonius californicus. Next base: position 6,103 of record JABXWE010013443.1, read on the forward strand.
AAGAGCAAAGTTACCTACCTTGGCAAAGTAACCCCACTCTACGGTACTGGATGTTTCTGAAATTAACTGTTTGTTCTTTTGCTCTGGAATGAGGTTTGTATACGACAAAATTATCGATTTTTAGACCTATGGAAAAAATAACTTTGCGTTACTTCCGGTTATAATGTTTTGCACCACTTAAATCTGCACATTCACTACTTTAAAACAAAAAGATCAGCTAGCATATTACTTTTAGTTTTATTCATTCCTCTGAACATGTAACCTAGACCCCCTGTACACCACGTTTATCACTTTAACATTTTACGTTGACATAATAAAAATAAGTCAAGAAGGTATTCTAGTATACATTTACATATACATTACAAGGCAAAAAGGAAAAAGTAACAAATAGTAACCAGCCTCCCAAAAGAGTAACCCCACTATGATTTCTGAACTTTACAAAACCTAACTTTGCAGCCTTTGCGGGAAGAATCCTCTAGTAACCCTGCAATTGTATTAAATCCTTGAAACAGGTGTAATTTTATCCACTCAAAAAATCCGGACAAATTTGAGGAAATCTTCAATTTCACTTTCAAGCTAGAAAATACCAAAAAAATACCTTGTACCTTTGGGATAGCTCTTTAGTCGCTTGACAACCTCCTCCTGTTTGTGTACTGCCTCAACGTATTTGAGTAATTTGGCTAACAATTTCTTGCAAAAGATGCAGAATTGACGTCTACTTTTACGACCTCCTTCTTTACTAGGAACAATTTCTTTACCAGCGCAATAGTAACCGGGACGAGCAACATCCGGCAAGATACGGTCGTTGAAGTCTACATGCTTGCGGGGCTCTTTCTGTACTGAATTAGCGTCCCAAACGGGAACATCGCAAGTTTTGAAGTGCCTGCCATTGGGATTACTGCTTCGTTGGTGTTGGATCGGTTGTGATGGGAATTCAAAAATTTGTGGGCAAGTGGCGTGACAGTAATAGGATGCAAGAAACTGGACTATTTCATGTTTAATCTGTTCAGTGGCCATACGGTACCATCTGTAACCTTGACAGAAAAGGCGGCAATGATGAGCGTTGATTTGGGAAAGAATACCTGACTGAAGATTTTGAACTATATCTAATTTTGCCTAAATGCCTAATACATATTTACTGAGACTAAAATCAAAATTAGTACGTCTAAAATAGGCACTCCGGTTTTTTTTTACTGGGCAATTAGAATTTTCCCGCCAATTCGCAACGCCGGACCGTATACAACCACATCCACAAGTTTTCCTGTTTCCGTACAACAAGCACTCCCATTAGCACGTTTAATGGCCATAACTTTATTCTTTGTTCTTACATTGTTTACACGTTTGCTTGGTACTGCTTTTTCCTATATATTCCTCTGCATAAATTAAAAAACCACAAATTATCAGCTTCGTTAGAAAAAAATTGCAACAGGAAATTATTAAGTGAATCCACAATTAGAAAATCTTTCATGCTAAGATGTTACGATAGGATAAACTTACGTTACACATAAAACGATTTATTAACGGTTAACAAATCTGTTTCTCTGTGTAGAGGTTGTTGCATGATTTTAATTTTTATTTATATATTGAAGACTATCTATCGATGCTATCCAAAAGGGCGTAGGTAGCAGTAGCTCCAGATAGGGTTGCAAGGTTTAAAGCTTTAATTCGCAGGACAAGGGTTTAAAAACAGAACAAATTCCAACAAAAAGGACACTTTTTTTATTTATTATAACACTACAAAATATTAAAAAAAACTTAAAATTTATAAACTTTAAAATACAAAAAACGGAAACTTAAAAATATAGCTTTACTTAGTTATAACTTATCTATAAAACAAGCAAACATCATTCTTTGAAAACGAATATTTTTTTCTGATTTTGCCGCTTCTAATAACTTTTTATTTTGGAGCGCATGTTAAAAAATTGTTTGCATGAGAAACTAAAATTGGTCTTTATTTAAAGTTCAGCTTTTACATGGTCCACAAGTAGCCTGTTTCCAGAATCTGTCCAGGATGCTGTGTATTTTAAAAAATTTGGAAGTTCAGAATTAGCCAAGAAAATTCTATTCCATTTTTCGACTACAGAACCATCAAATGTAGGTACATGCCATCTGAATAGCAAGTTTTAGCACACAAAACTCTTCATAGAGATTGGCCAAATTTACCTCAAGCGGATAATTCAGTAACTAATTTCATGACTGACTCACATGTAAATGTTTGTTTTAAAAAAAAAACATCAAGTTTAGACAACAAGTTCTTTTCAGAAAAATCTAATTTAGAATGTAAATAAGAAGCAACATTTCGATAAAACTGTAAAAACTATTTTTCAATAATTATATTTTGTTCATTTTGTGAAAATTTTTTTAAATTGTTTGTAGCAATAAAACCAAGAAATTTATCCTTTATCAATTTTGTCCTTAAGAAGTTTCAAAATTTGAAAAACTTCAAAACAAAGAATATCTGTTTTTTCAAGTTTCTGCTCTCTTTCGTAAATAACTTCCATTGATGTTTGAGTTTAGATTAAATATGAACTCACTAAGTCAAACATTTTGGTAAACTTCTATGTAGTTGGAAAAACCTTTTTAATACAATTTATTTAAAAAATTTAAAAATTAAACAAAAATGCTTTTGTACTTAGAACTCGGTGGCTCTGTAAGGAAGTGAATTTTCGATTTTTTCTTTTTAAATAGAAGGGTCCTTTGGTAACAGTTTTTATGATGAATATAAAAAAGAAGGGATAATTCTATTTAAAAAATAACTTTGGAACTTCCAATAGAACAAAACAAGAAAATAAGTACAAATAACTCATTCTTTCCTCAAACTTGTCCTGTAAATTCTCTATTAAAGACTTCATAAAGGTTTTATCTTCATGTGGCATCCATTTGGAAGAAAATTCAGTATGTAGAATCGTGTCATTTGGAACAACAACTTGGGTTGAAGCTGTTGGCACTTGAAAATCGCCATTTATACAATTTTTTGAATTGACATTAGTACGTGTGGATTCAGAACATTCATGATCCAGTTTGTAGAGAACCATAAATGGGCAATTTTTTTCAAAACGTAACTGCCTTACCTTTGTGAATGGCACTTTTTGGTAAGATAATGTTTTAGGCACATTATAAAAATCTAAAAAAATTTCTTTTTTCATCTGGATCACTTTAAATGGACCTCTTCGGTTTACTTTTAGAAGCAAGCGAATCAGTGACAACGGAGACCATACTTCCGATTGCTGTAAAGATGTTTTTATTCGGGAATGTATGTTATCAACTTCTTGACTGCAAGAGTGACCGGGAATAGAATATTTCATAATGACAGAGTCAACACTGGGATTTTTATTTAAAAATTTCGCAACCATTACTGACACTATTGAATTGCGATTCTGTGGCATTCTGTCGCTCCATGTAATGATGATTTTTATATTTGGGTGTAACATAAGAATTTTCTAAAGAATTTGAAATAAAGCACTTGCAATATCGTTACCTGATCTACCACAAACAGTTTCTTGCCAAATACAGCGTATTTTATGTTTTCCTATAGATTCGTGAGCAGTCAGATTGTATACGTTCAGTTTTTATTTATAGAATAGTTTCCCAATTTCGCAAATTGGCAGATTTATAACGTTTTGTAGGTCAAAACAAACGACCACAGTTGCCGGGTCCTTCATTTTTTTGTCGTTATCACCTTCTCGCCGCATACTATTTTTTTGTTCGTGATGTCTATTGTAATCTTCAATTTGTTTATCAAGAAGTTCACGTCCTTCTTTCATGGCCAATCGGTATTCTTCGCACACATCACATATAGTCCAGGCAATGCGTTTAAAAAAAGGGGTTCTGCTCGCAAAAGGTTAGAGAGAGATGAAATTTAGCAGGATGGTAGACTTGGGTCTCCTAATAACCCACCTGAGTTTGCGACCTCGGGGGGCTGCCGCTCGGAGGGTGGGGGTGGGTAACCGTGCACCGCGGCGGTTTTTATAGAATAACGCCGTTTCAGTACGTTGTAGAGAAAAAAGGGCGTAATAAAAAATTTAGATTATAAAATTCTGCATATTTTTGGTGCTATTCATTTTTTGTGTGCGACCAATGGTTTCTAAGATATAGCGCGTCAAAGTTGGGGGATGATTTGAAAATTTCATGAATGGCCAACTTTCATCGCGAAAAAGTAACAGATGGGCTCTTGTAATTATGTCGAAACATTTTTTCACGTAATCTACAATGTTTTACGAGAAATGTGACGTTTTTTTGTTTTCATTTAGTGCAGCCTAGCGACAGAAGTGATTTTTTGAAGCGCGGCGTCGCAAGGCGTCAAATGGTGGTCTGCGTATAATATATCTCGTCACAGTGAATGTATGATATTTTTTATTGAATTAAGCTAATATATGCATTTATTTACGTTAAAAAGTGTCTATCTACTCGTATCCGAACTCGTTTCCACACCACCTGAGAGGTAGGGTTCACGGGCGTTTTTTTTAATGCGGTGTCCCCAGGAGGCCTAATCCACAGCAAATCAAAATGCTTTATTTTTTTGTCGTTTCGGTTTTGGTAGCTCAGAAGAAGTAGTTTGATTATCGCTATCGGAATCGCATGTCGGATCACCGAGAATGGTGTTAGATGATAGTACATTGTCGGCGTCATCTTCCATATTACAATCATCATCGTTCAGAATCTCGGCGGTGTTTTCACACAAATCCCCATTGCAGTACCTGCAGAGAACCGAGCACTTCAAGCCAGTCTTACGGCATCCACATGCAGCACCACACCCTTTCTGGCATTTCCAAGAGATGCTTTTAAGAAGCGCATCCGGAGCTGGTGCCTTTGTAGTGCGTATAAGATCTAGTCCTGTGGTAGTCCTTTGCCAACCGTATTCTTGGGGATTCTTCTCTACTCCACACCAACTCTGCACCTGATGGTACGTTCGCAGGATATGTTGCGTTGCAGCGTCCCTTGTAGGTGGAAGAGATGCCAGATTGAAGGTATTTTTGGATACTGCTCTCACAAAGTGCTGAAACCTCAAGGAATCCAGAGTGTCTTGATCCTTGCCTCCTCCATAAAGAGCTAACAAAAACGTCTCGCCAGCATCAACAATCGCTCTGCTGTCTGCATTTGGATCTTGGAAAATTTGAATCGTGTCAGCCAAGCTGTCGGATTGTTCAACAACCTTAAGAGACTTGACTTTCCCCTGATTGAACAGTGCTGACGTTGTGTCACAACCACTGATTGCGTGCAAAAACAAAATGTTTTTCGCCACCATGGACCATACACTATTCCATGACTAGAATAGATTTTTTCCTCGATATTCCCTCTGGCAGGTTTCAGCAAATAAACATTTTGATGATCGCTTGCCATAGCAGTCAACAAAACGAGTAAATCGACGTCTTCTCCAACAACGAGGTATTGCTTGGTTTGGAGCTACAGCACATCGAGGAGTAACGCACTGAATGCCCCCCATTGCGTGGAAGGTATTAAGGCCATCTAAGGTGTTCGTATTGAAGTCTGCATTATCGAACACAAATTGCGAGAATGCTTCGGTGGCAATGTTCATGGGACAACGCATGATGGCAGAAGTTTCAAACAACAACGATTCCGCATAGGACGCCGAATATCCAAGATTAGATAATACATCCAGCAATTGCCGGGATACAAATTTTGTATACAAGAATACACCGACTCCTATTTGTAATGCTGATAAGAAGGAGTTTGGTCTTGCCGCAGAGATTATGGCATGTGCGATGGCCGTACATTTCAAGTGCCATTTATCAAAAAATCCGCGTTTATGTTTTAGAATCAGAGCCTCCATAAGCGCGCGCAATGTTTCTGGTATGACTGTATCAACATCTCGCAAAAAATCATCTGTCGGTGGATACTCATTTACTTCATACATTTGCGATCGAATATCCTGCAAAACAGTGGCTGCCGCTTCTCGCACGACGCGCAGACGTTTTTCTTGAGGGTTGTCCTTTTTCTTAGTATACTATGCTTCAGAGAGAACTTTGTACCCCGTGTTTCGAAAGCAGACAATCGTCGGGCGACTGCCCCGCACAGCAATCATTATATCGTCCCCTTATTTATTCAATAAGCGGGACTGAATCGTTCTTACATCTGGGCGGTAATCACCCTCGATCGAATTGATGAGTTCTTGCTGTGTGAACTGACATTCACTAGAGTTCTCTTCGAGAAAAACATAAATACACTCCATCGCCTCGTCAACATTTTCAGTTGGTCTGTAGCCCCTTTTTTTCTCGGAACGGAGTACTTGATAAAACTTTATCATTCAGCTGTTATGGTAACGAGCCTCTTCAGCGACCAAATCTGCCACACATGCAATGCGTGCTGCAACAGTACGCCCCCAATCATCACTGCGCTGTCGAGATCTATTTATCAGTCTCTCTTTCATCGTAATGCTGCTTACCTCGTAGATTACATCGCGATCACAAACGCGTTTTTTCTTCTGCTTCATCAAATATTCTTCTGTTATTTTCACAGCACAAAGAAAACAATGCGACATAAAATCAAAATCGGGTACGATAGATCGTCTTGAAGTGGATGGCATGTCTTTCGGTGGCACTTCACTTCCTCTACGTTTTGCTACGGCTATTAGTTTTGGATTAATGTAGTGTTTGCGACAAGCGTCATGCACACTTATAGTTTGTCGATTGCTTAACACTGTATCACTTTTACCGTCGCTTCTTTGCCGGCTGCACTGCCGAAAAGTGCCCAAGCCTTTTGCTTTCACTACAATAATTTTACCTTCACTCAACATTTTTTCGCATATAAAACACATCTCTTTGTCGTCCGCCATGGTGCACGTGTACACTTTCTCGAATACAACTACGCACTAATAGTGACCATCCAACAAACCGATGTGGTCTGACTGGAAGGGAAGGGGGAACCGCCGCAACAGCTGCTCTTTCGTGCACGTGCACACACATCTTAGGATAGGGACACTTATTATTGCCTAGCAAAGAGTTCGGATAAGAGTAGATAGACACTTTTTAACGTAAATAAATGCATATATTAGCTTAATTCAATAAAAAATATCATACATTCACTGTGACGAGATATATTATGCGCAGACCATCATTTGACGCCTTGCGACGCCGCGCTTCAAAAAATCACTTCTGCCCCTAGGCTGCACTAAATGAAAACAAAAAAACGTCAAATTTCTCGTAAAACATTGTAGATAATGTGAAAAAATGTTACGACATAATTACAAGAGCCCATCTGTTACTTTTTCGCGATGAAAGTTGGCCATTCATGAAATTTTCAAATCATCCCCCAACTTTGGCGCGCTGTATCTCAGAAACCATTGGTCGCACACAAAAAAAGAATAGCACCAAAAATATGCAGAATTTTATAATCTAAATTTTTTATTACGCCCTTTTTTCTCTACAACGTACTGAAACGGCGTTATTCTATAAAAACCGCCGCGGTGCACGGTTACCCACCCCCCACCCCCCGAGCGGCAGCCCCCCGAGCGGCAGCCCCCCGAGGTCGCAAACTCAGGTGGGCTATTAGGAGACCCAAGTCTACCATCCCGCCAAATTTCATCTCTCTCTAACCTTTTGCGAGCAAAAACTACCCATTGCCTGGACTAATAGGTCTTTTTTCGGTTGTAGAAAACCAATATTATATTCAAAATTAAAAATGAGCGTATACAGGTGTAACTTTATTGGTGTACAACCTTCGTCTTGACAAAGTTCAACATACAAGTCAAACATTTTTTGTAAATGTAAGGTGGAGCTCAGATATTTACGCTGGGAGTCTGCCCTACAATAATGAGACTCCACAGCTGGAAAGGACTCAATGTGATGGCGTGCTTTATTTTTTTGTTCAGCGGGAATTTTGCTTCTAGTGCGTGTTCCTCGTGCAGACGATTTTTGAGTTCCATTGGTACCTTTAGTTCGGTGAACATTGTATATCGGTTTTTTACTAATGTGCGGCGTGTTTAAAAACATTTTTTTGCACATATACGCATTTTTACACTGTACTCGATCATTAATATTAAAATTAATTTTACACTTAAAACGGCAAGATCTTGGACAATCATCGTTGGTTCTGACAGTCTTGGCGGGCACTACTAGCTTTTTTTTAGCACTTACATATTCCTTAACAGCTTGGAAATTAGGTTTTCGTATATTTTTTTCCATAAAGCTGGATTTCTGCATCTAAGTTCTCTTCTTTTGTTCTTTGATAGGAGTTTTTTCCGTGTCAGGCTCAGATGAGGTGGTGTCATAACAAACCAGTTTAACTGCAGCATCTTATTTCGAAGTTAATGAACTAAATTAAAATAAAATCTCACTAATTTTCATGTACCGTCATTATGTAACATAAATGCTTACATTGATTCGTCAACGTTTTTATTAAGGTTTACGTCAACATCTTTAACCCAGATATGCCTGAATATTTTTTTTTGAAATATTTGTGTAAAGCCACATTCTCTAATAGCTAATGGCATACACATTCTTGGGAAAATAGTAAAAAAAATGTAAAATGTAAAAATGTCACTTTTTTGGAAAGCACGTGTCCTTTTAATAGGACTTTAGGAATAGGAGTATTAGGTATAAAATCAGTGGGAAGAAGTGGGAATTGTTTAAAAAATGTTTATTGAACATATGAAAAAAACTAATTAATTTTTTGATTTAGTTTATGATATGTTAAGAAACAGTCAATATGCATAGCAACATCACATTTGGCACATTTTCTTGTCACCTTGTTATGGCAGACTCTACAACGGGTCTGCTTTTCTTGGGAAATGATATAATGATCATTTAAATGCATTTGGCGGGATTCCTCGTGTTCGTGATTGTTGATACTGTTTTTGTTCGCTTTCTGTTCGTTTCTAAGAGTGTTTCGCAAAGTTGTCGACGAAATGCAAGGTGATCTAATTTTCCTCCTTGTTGTTTATGGAGATGCCAAGCATTTTGTTCCGCTAATTCGAGGCAGTATCCTCTAATGCTTGGACGATACAGGGACATGTTTTGATCACACCTATCGATCCCACCCATAAATGAGTTATATATGTTTATTGTATGTGGTTGATCAACACCAATTCTTTTTTTTTTGTGAGTATCGAGATACTTTATGTAAAGGATGCACATTGCACCGGTACACAGTTGGAAGCCGCATGTACTATATTATTGTCGTTCCATTTCACAATAATAATATTATTATCTGTAGAGTTGTAAGTAAGTGTTCCTCTGTTTTTCTTTTTCATATCCTTTGTGTTTATTCTAGGACACTTCGACATTCTATTCTCACGTATTGTTCCTGTTGCTCTAATCTTTCTCTTCTGCAACTCTTCAAGTAAAGGAACAGTTGTAAAGAAGGAATCGAAAAAGAGATGGAATGGAAATGGGCCTAATCTTGAGAGAACGTCTGCATATTTAAGTATTACAGAGCCACCTAATCCAAAAGTCTTATACTTCAAGGGAATAGGTGAGTTTGCATCTTGATACGGCTCAAAACATATGCAATATGCATTGCTGGTCGCGCCCATCCATGCTTTATATCCGTATCTGATAGGCTTACCTTTAATGAATTGTTTGCAACTATGTTTGCCGAAGTAGGGAACCATAGATTCATCACAACTATGTGTTTCACAATGCGGTGCAAATTGCTGAAAATTATAATTCAGTTTTTCAATAAGTTGACTGACTTTAGCAAATTTATCGTTTTTATTTAGATTGTTATTATCACAACAATTGAGGTTACTCATAATAAACTCAAACCTGTCACGGGATAAAGCATTCGCAACTAATTCATTGTGGGAGTCTTCGATTTTCCCAATACATACGACGTCTTGGGATGGATATATATCCGCTTAGCAGCAATAAATCAAAAAACACAATCATTTATTCTCTTGTAATATTTGGTGATTTATTCTTTCTAGCAGTATATGCATTGCTAAAAAACGACAAACATATCTATTATTTCATTATCAAGCATTTTTCGGAATAAATCAGTTGGTGATGAATTATCAAGAACATTATAAAGAGCGGGCCATTCAGATGTTACTTCAAGTACATCTTGATTTTGCCATTTGTATTTCTTTTTGGTAGCTTGGAAATAATAAAGAGGAATTTCATCTTCTTCATCCCAGTTTTCATTATCAGCAATTTCAGTTGCTGTTAAACTCTGGGTTACAGCATCATTGTCTGTGACCAAATCATTACTATTATATCGATCAATATCTTCATCATACACGATCTCAGCTTCAGCCAACACTTGAGAGCCAGGTAGATTATTTATAGTGGTGTAATCTTCGTCTCCCGAATCTTCATCTGTTAAATCATGGCACGCATTAATTGGTGGTGCAATTGCAATGCTTATCTGCTGGCTATTGGGAACAGGAGTATCTTCATCTTCCAAACTTTGTAATAGTTCATTCAAAGTTATGCCACTAAAAGTAAAATATAGTGCATGTGCCTAATGTCCTACTAATAGGACACGCGTTTTTGTACTGAATTATGGTTGATAACATGAAATACAAGTTAATGAATTTGTCATTAGTTGCATTTAGGATACTTTTGCAACTTACTTTTAAATAAATAATTAAAGTTGCAAGCATAGTAGTACAAAATAACTCACCCTTTTAGTCGCAAGTCAATGGGGGAAGACATTTTTCCAGAAATAAAAATTTGTAGTTATCACTAAACTTCCGCACGTGCAAAATATCAAAACAAACTAACCTAATTTTGTTGTACAGACTTTCTTCTGCACGAATAAGTAGTGCCATCTAGGAGAGATCATTTTAGAAACACTGGACAATACACAATAGGGAACTATAACATTCGTCCTTTTAAAAGGACATTAGGCATATCTAGCTTACAAAATAGTATGCAAGAAAACAAAATTTTAGGTTAGGAATTCATTCTGTGTTAATAATATGAGTTTTTACCTTTTCTTCGCGTGTTTTAAGTCAGGATCATTTTCTGGTAAGTATTCCGAACCAGAACTATGAAAGTCTGAAAATTCGTCACTGCTTGGCATTGTTTTAAGCACTTTTGAACGTCTCACACACAAACAATATTGTACATAGAACCTTATGATTCTAAACCCAACTTTTATAAATGTTAGTTAAAACTGTATGGCATTGGTCTTTAACACACCATCTAGCGGCATTAGACATAACGATACAACGCTAAGCAAGTTGTAACTTCTGCAGCGGTCGTATGTGACCGCTGCAGATTTTTCAGTTTTTCAGGTATTGTTTTTGAAAACATTTAATTTCTTTTGTTACGAAGGCTTTCAGAAGCACAGCATTAATTGAAATTTAGCTTTGGCGCCAGGGGAAATTTTGATGAAATTTTCGTGGCAGTCAACCTGTTAAGAATGTTATGAAAAAAACATAAGTAACATTCAGTCTGCCGCAGTTTCAGAAAAGTAGGTGTGAATTGCCAGTGGAGATGCTTCTCCTAATGACAAAAAGTAACTTTTAATAGCTGGAAAGACGCCAGAGATTCTGTCTATGGCAGCATATAAAGATAACCACCTGCCGCAAAATAGCATTGAACTGCAAATCTACGAAATCGAAAAAAATCTGTCAATTCCTTAACTGGTTTAGCTTGCGACAAAACGTGACTATAGCTCTTCAAAACAAGATTTTCAACATCAAAATTGCATTTAGCCAAGGTATGCTTTATAGCATTATCTACCATGTACGCTGGACATCCCACAGCAATAATATTGGCATTTTCTTTCCGAAACAATTGATATGACGAGTGAAAACGCCCAAAATTAACCCTGGCATTATCTGCTGAATAACAACTGATATTCTTCAACGAAAGTCTACCTTTTCGATTCTAATTTTTAAATTTGAAAAAATTGCATTGGCGGTTTCGTCTGGATCTTTAAACAAATCAAGGAGACATAATTTGACACTTTCTGCAGGGACATAGTATCTAAGGAGTAGCAAACAATACTGCCTGCAAAGGCGTATGTGATGAGTGATTATCCAAGATTAATAATATCGGTTCACTTGCTGAGGACTGATTTCACGTGACTTTGGAAGTGTTTTAACCACTCTATATTTTTTAAATTTGAAAAAATTGCATTGGCGGTTTCGTCTGGATCTTCAAACAAATCAAGGAGACATAATTTGACACTTTCTGCAGACACATAGTATCTAAGGAGTATCAAACAATACTGCCTGCAAAGACGTATGTGATGAGTGATTATCCAAGATTAATAATATCGGTTCACTTGCTGAGGACTGATTTCACGTGACTTTGGAAGTGTTTTAACCACTCTATAAACAAATCAGTGTTAATATTCCCCAAATCTGATGTTTCGTCTTGTTCTGGGGAAAATAACAGCTGGTGGTAAGTTTTGGCGTTTTATTCAACACATTAGAGAGAACACTTTCGTCCGTGTTCAATATTCTTGAACTCGAAAACTGGTATTTATCCATGACCTACTTAAGATTGTTGAAATATATGTCCACCTGTGGCTTATTGAAGCTCATTGCTCTTGCTAAACTAGTTTTTGAAGGTGTACGTAATGAAAGCATATGTCTTTTCAGGAAACTGTAGGCCTAATCTTTCCCAGCCGTTTTTTTCCGTCGAAAAAGGATGAGCAATATTATTAGCTTCGGCATATTGATACGCCAATTTTCTTAAAGACTTTAATGTCAAACCATAAAACATTTTGTTACAAAAAATCTTCACACTAGCCCCCGCGGGGTAGCGACAGGACAAAAGACAAAATTTTTCATAACAAACTTGAAACACCGAATTATTACCCACGGGTCACTCACTGAGACGTTTCGGTGTGTTCATCGTGGCTAACTCAGAGAAACGGGTGTGGATGAATTGACAACAAAATTCTCAAAAGGGCGCCAAGATCCTTCACCAATTGTCTTGCAGCGATTAATACCTACCTTAATATCATAATACTCACAACAGCTTTGGTTGAAGTTTTTATTGCTTCGAGATATTTACATCCACGTTTGGACAGGATTCTTTTTTTGTCGGGATCGTCGACTAAATTGGTTGCATCGTAGTTGTAAATAAGGTTCGACGGCACGTCCTTGATTTTATTATCTAAATGTGAGTATAAAGAACTGAGTATTTCTTCGTTCAGCACTGCACTAACCCGTTTAATGTTGCTGCAAAACCTCTGTAATAATTCTTTCTTGTGACATTCTAAAGAGTGCTCCGCTCAATGTTTTCCAGGTAAGTTGTTACTGAATGATGGTACTTTGTGGTCTTGGTTATACAGGTACATTTTCACAATACAACTAATGTCGAATAAGGTTATCAGAAATCCAAACTTACACATGGATGTAGCATGCTTGAGGAACGCTTTTTCTTGTGAAGGCAAGAAGATGCACTGGCGACCAGGTGATCTTTGTTTATTTTCACACAGTGATTTTAGTTTAAGTATTATAGAACTATGAGGTATTTTGTACTTTTCTGCACTTCTCGCCGTTTCAATACTTTGCTGGTGATACCTTTTACACATAGATCCATATTTCTGTCACTATATGGCTTATCCAGTCTTCCTTCTACCTTTCTACGCAGAATTGTATTCGGCGAAGCCATCAGAATCTGAAAAATAATTTTTTTAATGTAAATAGAAAAATCTAAAGTCGGAACATAACTATGCTCCAGAAAAATGATTGGATAACAAAAAATATTAACTTTGAAAGAAGGGGGAATGTTGCTTTACTAGGACCCGTAATAAAGATGATATCCCTTCATATGTAAAAAAATATTACAATATTATTACATAAGTCGTTGAAACACCACAAAGGGCACACTTCAAACATAAACTTTAAAAGAACTCTTATCTCAGGGTTTATAATATAAATTTTTGTAGCTGCTGTATAACCTTTAAATTCTTGCGCTGGTTAACTGTACAGGCGAAGAATACAAGGTAGTAAACATTAACTTATAAAATATGGATGCAACAAGGAAATCTGATGAAAAATATATATATTAATTGAACGACCAAAATATTTAAAATTGTTCTTCAAAAATATTTTGCATATTTATTAAAATTACCGAAAATAATAAAATTTGAATATATTAATTTAAAACATAGGTTTTTAATTTCATCGGAAAAAAAGCAAATATTCAAAAATCAATTTACTAAGCTCTTTTAGCTTTTAAATAATGCAAAATATATTGGAAGGAATATATTTTGACATACTCGTAGAATTCATCATGGGTCTTCTGAGTATGTCCCATGAAATTTGCCAATTGTTTGGATTCATCTTTACTTAAGTTCAAGATCTGCATAATGGTTGCGATTTGTTTCCTTAGCTTGTTGCTAGATATGGTTTCTGACTGATTAGTATTCTACTTACCATCATTTAATGCCAGTTTCACTAATAAATGGCCCTTGGAATCCATGTTAAATACAATACGTAATCAACACACAATTTCGAATCGTATAGAATGAAACTACAACGCACTGTCCCGATTGTCCAAACTTAACACTCTTTAACCTCCAAATACCTCTAAATGCTGGCGGGTAATGAACCGTACGCTTTTTCATGCTGCGAAACGTAGCACAGAAAGACGGGTACTCCCCGAACAAACCAATGCCATCTTATACGACATTCCCGAAATCTCCGAAAGAAGCAAATGTGGAATTTTATGATTAATGACTAAATTTTGTCTTACTTGTTTCACAAGCCGTAATTTAGAAAATTACGCAAACCGAAACTACGCCAAGTGGGGTCTGGGTGTATTATAAACGTAAAGCATTTGCTGTGCTTCAAGAAATGGATACTGGATACGCACTAATTAAAATAATTATTTTTTTTTATACATAATGGTAAATTTTGTTATACGGGGTACTCCATATTGAACCCTTTTATAGAGTACCTCGGCATGCATTGGTAGATTCTACCTTCGCCGCGAACACAGGTAGTTCTTAAAAATTGAAACAAATGCTTCTTTCCCATTTTTCTGTATCATTAGCGTTACTAAAGTCTGAAAAACTGAAAACAACTTGTGGAAAAGAAATTTAAAGTAAAATACGAGCCCTAACAACTAAGTATTCGGACACTTCAAAATGTACCCTATATTAGCACTTTTAAACAAAATAGTGAAGTCTAATCCACTTCTAAGTTACAAAACTGGTAGTGTGTAATTGATAAAACAAGGTTGTGCTGTTATATGTTTATTTTATTTTTGAACAAGAAACATTTAGCCTTCAAATTACAAAAAGTGAAAAATATGGCGACAACTAAATAATCGGACACCGTAACTAATATGACGTGACATCACCCTTTCTTTTTATCACGGCTTCTACCCTCGCAGGCATGCTTGATACTGAGGATCTGCAGTATGCTGGAGTGTATGCATCCCAAATTTGTTGTATTTTTTTTCTTCAAATCAGGAAGTGTTCGTTGAGGATGATCTCTTAAATGTCTTTTCATATTATGCCATAGTGTTTCAATAACATTTAAATCCGGGCTGCTCGAGGGCCATTTTAATAATGACATGTTATGGTTATCAATCCATCTTATGG
>JABXWE010013444.1:0-18995 GCA_014611495.1 Limonius californicus
GGCTTCCAGTATGTTTTCCTATCAGTTTGAAGTAACTGTGTAACAACAGACAGTGACAATTTGTGAAGAAAAAATAATATTGTATTATATTATATATGGCTGAAGTTTATATACAGGATGGCCCACCGTAAACGAAACAAGAAGTGTGTTTTGTGACACTAAACCCGAATTCTTCGAAAAATGACAGAACACTTATAATACGGCTATTTCCATTCACCTATCTTCAACCAGAAAATTAGTGTGATTTACACCCTAAAAATTTCAAATGGCAAGGGGTATCAAAAGACATACCATTTGAAAGCTCGATGGATTTGCTTTACAGAAGTATTTTTGTTTTTGAATCACGAAGTTTCAGGGTAGTAAATGTTCGAAATGAGCACCATGAGCATTTGTAGAGAGATTAGATGGCATTCGTTTATTATACGTTGTCGTAAATCTTCTTAAGAATCGAGTTGGGTTGCGTAAATTTCACTATTTAAATGACCCACAAGAACAAATCTAGCAGGGATAAATCTGGCCACCTTTGCGGACACTTCACTAGCGTCTCTTCTTCCAATCTATTGACCCGGACATCTTCGGTACAAATACTATCGAATAACCAGTGCACAATGCGAAGCAACTTCGTCTTGTTGGAATATTAAATGATCTTCGAGATCATGATCATCATTCTCTATAATATCAGTTAACATTGAATCAAGGCTGTCTTGTAACAATTCCAAGTACATGAGTTAATAAATATAATAAAAACCAATGTCGATTCCCACAAAAACTTTTAATAAAGAAGTTATACAAATGTAGTAGCAACGTAAACGTTTTCGGGTTGTCTACAACCCATCTTCAGACTAAAAGTGAAACAAACACTTCAAAAGAAACATATTATGAAAATGTAAATAAGCTTACCTAAACCAGTATTGCATAAAGTAACGAAGCGGCTGCCTTAACTTAACCAAACATTCTAAAACAAGCCGCGAACGCCGATACTTAAAAAAAAAATACAAAAAAATACATGTAATCGTGAGACAGACATGTTAATACAATGTTTTGAATTTAAATTTGCGGAAACCCCACATCAGGGGTGACATTAAAACAGATTTATAAAATAAGTTACACAAACTCATAAAACATGATGGAGGATAAACCGGAAAATGTGCAAAAAGAATGTAAAGTTAAAAGACAACGCCATCTATATGTAGAAATATGAAACATGAAAGCAACATATTATTATAGTTACCCAAATACAAGGTAAGAAACTTAACTGTTAAGTACAAAGTGAAACATAATGAACTTCAGATTCAAGAAAATCCAAATCAGAACACAATATTGAAAATATAAACGAAATTGTTAAAAATATTGTCATTCATTTTAATAATTTCCCTTACATTTTCAATATTTTGTTCTGATTTTGATTTTCTTTTCTCCTCTCATCATGTCTGAAGAGTTTGTGTTACTCATTTTATAAATTTGTTTTAATGTCACCCCTGATGTGGCAAATTTCATTTCAAAACATTTTATTAACATTTTATTAATTTATGTCTGAAGATTACACGTATTTTTTTATTTAAGTTTTGAACCACCGGCGTTCGCGGCTTGGTTTAGAATATTTGGTTAAGTTAAGGCAGTCGCTTCGTTAATTTTCTTTAATTCAATTTTGATGCTAAGTTTTTGCTTTATGCAATACTGTTTTAGGTAGGTAAGCTTATTTACATTTTCAAAATATGTTCGTTTTGAAGTGTTTGTTTCACTTTTAGTCTGAAGATGGGTTGTAGACAACCCGAAAACGTTTACGTTGCTGCTACATTTGTATAACTTCTTTATTAAAAGTTTTTGTGGGAATGGACATTGGTTTTTATTATATTTATTCAATATATCCCACTATGAGTCATTGGGACTTCAGCGAATTTATTTACATGAGTTAAATTAGTAGGTAATATAAAAGGTCCAACGAAGAGATCACCAAAAATGCCAGCCCAAACATTTAATTTTTCAAGGTGTTGAGTATGTGTTCCGTGAAACATCCTCGGATTAGAATCTAAGCAATAGCGACAATTATGCCGATTGGCATTACGAAAAAAAGGGCATTCGTGGAATAAAAACACGTTATAAAGAAAATTTAGATTATTTGTCGCTTGTTCACTAATAGTCTTACAAAATTACAAACGGCGGTCAAAGTCGTCTTCATTGCGCTCTTTTAGGAAATGAATCTTGTAGAGATAAAATTTGTAGTGTTTCAAAATTCGTTAAATTCGTTGAATACGGGTTCGGTTAATGCACGATATAATAGCCATTTGCCTTGTGCTCAACGTAGGATCGTCAACAACGTGACCCAAGATCGCGACTCATTTATTACCGGATTTTCAGCATTTCGCTTCTTATTTGCGCAGACCCGGTATCTAGAAATTTTCTCAAATGTTTATGCAAACGTATGGTCAACCAATGCCGTTTAATTATTCCATAAATGCTCCAGAACATTTACTTCCCTGAAATTTTGGATTGCATTTTCACTGGAGCCACTGTTTGGAATCTAAGAAAGATAAGTGGACGGAAATAGCCGTATTACACATCCCCCTGGCACGTTAAATTGACGTGTTCGGGCGTTTTCCGTAGAATTGAAGTTTAGTGTCACAAAACACGTTTCTTGTTTCGTTTACGGTGGACCACCTGTATATGTTTTCTAATGCATTGTTTCAACATACCATTATTGATCAGGATACCACTGTAAACTTTCAATGTAAATTCGAACATATCGGAAATTAAATATGTATTTGATACAAAATGATTTCTGTTATAATTTTCTATAAGTAATCATGTTTAGTTCATGCCATTATAAATACATAAATTATTAATATATCGTATTAGTTCTTTCATAAATAAATGCTGGTTAAGTTAGATTAACACTTTTCTATTTCGTGTCAGATTAATATATTAATAAATTATTACTAACCTGCTCGAAGGGCGTCCATGGGCACAGAAGGATAGGGGATGGAGTATGGATAACCTTCTTTGCGTAAAGTTTTTGGTTTACGCCGCGGCCTGTACTTGTAATCCGGATGTTCTTTCATGTGGAGTGCCCGGAGCCGTTTAGCCTCGTCTATAAACGGCCTTTTCTCGTCTTCAGTTAGCAATTTCCATTCGGAACCTGAAAATATACCGAAAATGTTATTTCCACAATACATTGTTCTGTAAATTTGACTTTGACCTTCCAAGACTTCAGCCTTTTTGGCAAAACCACCTGGTCAGTCGATTTATATAAAATAAAGAACCCAAAACTGTCATTCGCACTTCTTTGTTGCCGGCCAACAATGGATATTTGAGGCACGTTCCAAACATGATAATAATACAGATAATGGCTACAAAAAGCAGTTATATTTTCCTATAGATTTGAAGTTCAAACTGGCCTTTTATTCGCAACAAACACTCTGAATGAGACAAAAGCAGCAGCGATGTCTCCTTAGTTGGCTTTGTTCGGCTGCATTGTTAGCAGAATAGATACTTCAAGTTACATCATTTCAAAGAGATTGTCTGTGATTGCTTTATCTTACTTCGAACCACAATGAATGCGGTGCGGACACTATCGGATTTAGAAAATGTCACTGAAAATGAACAAGTTGCCAAGAAATTTCATTGGGAGGGCGTAGTGTATTTCCGATACACTTTTCTGTATTAAGTTACATAAGGTACATTATATGAGGTGCTTATAATTGGATGGTTCGGCAGATCAAGTATAGGCTGTAGTGGTTAGCTACTACTATGAACTTAATGATAATAGCAGTGGGATTTTATTAGTATCTATAACAACGAGCAAAACATTTCGTCTCGAATTATCTATATATTAAACAACCTCCGTATATTTATAATACTAGGTATGTCAAAATTATGTTAACACGTAATTGGAAAATTGTTTTTTCAAATATGTAATGGGCGACTGATTAACGCTAGAAGATAGAAGACTGGTAGCAAGCTTGCTGAAAGTATTTAGTCTCTCAACCGTAGTTCGTCTAGAATATTTAAAAAACGATATCAACAAGATCCACCACGCCGTTTCACGATTTATCGTAACGAAATGTTTGATTAGACTGGCTTGGATACGTATAGCTACAAAGGTAATGGTTTCTACTACTATAGTTGGAGGACTAAGTACTTCCATCAGGAGTGCTACCACTCTTCTTTCTTCTAGCGTTAACCTGTCGCACATTAAATACACTGCTCAACAAAATTAGGGGAACACTTCTTTAGCCGTGCATAATTTTTCAAATCAAAGACAGACGCAAGTATCAACTTTAGTATATTGTTCTTTTAACATTACTTAACAAAATAGAAACAACAAATATGCTCTAGTTAAACGGTGTTCTTGAGTAACACCAAACTGTTGAGAAGACTACCAAAATCGAAATGTGTTTTATCACTTAAAATGTAATGGAAATTCTGCTAACGCCCGAATACCAAACTTTAGTAGCGCGTGTGCCCTCCATTAGCTTCAATAACAGCCTGGCAACGCCGAGGCATGTTGCGAATAAGACGTCTTAACACGTCTTGTGGTAGATTTCACCATTCTTCTACAAGGGCCTCAGCCAATCCCTGAAGAGTCCGAGGTGCAGCAGGATGCTTCCTAATGAGCCTGTCGAGTAAATCCCAAACGTGTTCGATGGCATTTAAGTCTGAACTCATGGCTGGCCACCCCATCACTTGAATTTCGTGTTCCTGAAGAAAGTTTGTTGTTAAATTAGCGGTATGAACTCTACAATTATCTTGTTGTAGAATGAAGCCATCGCCGAAATTGTTCGCAAATAGCACAACATACTCTTGAAGAATCGTCTTAAAATAAATTTGTGCGTTGAGACGTTGGGGAACGACAACCAAGTCTGTGCGACCGTCTGATTAATGCCACACCACACCATGACCGATCCAGCTCCGAATCGGTTCACTTCCTGTATACAGGCGGTAGCGTATCACTCTCCAGGATGTCTGTACACTCGTATACGACCATCGCAACGAGTTAGACAAAACCACGACTCGTCTGTAAAAAGAATAGACCTTCAATGTCGAAGTTGCCATTGCACATGATCGCGGGAAAAGTTTAGACGGCTAATTTTGTGATTCCTGCTCAAGCGAGGAGCTCCCACATGCCTTAGAGAAGTCATATTGACTTCTTTGAGTCGTCTTATAACCGCCTGATCGGAAATGGTCACACCAGTGACGTTTCGGAGTAGATTTTGTAGCTCACGAGCAGTAGCAGTTCGTCGGCGAAGAGAAGAATTAACAATATACCGGTCGTTCCGAGGGGTAGTTTTTCCTTCACAGCCTTGTCCAATTCTCCTGGAATATCTACCCGTTTCTTGGTACCTATGCTAAGCTCTGCAGAGAACAGATGGAGTCGATTGGAGCTGGTTTGCTACATATCGCATAGATCGACCATCTTCAAGCAAAGCAACAGTCCTCGCGACTTCAATTTCACTTAAATAACGCATTTTGGACTTAGAAGCACTAAAAAAGTCAAAACAGACGGTTTTACTGTGTCCAATGACTAATTTGATGAGTTTCAGATGTTTGCTTTGTGGTCAAAAACCACTTTGTTTTGAGACTTTCTTTACATTTTGGCGTCTACGATGAAAACTAGCAAACGCATCACCGTAATTCTTTTTGCACTTTGTCAATAAAGGTCTAGAGAATAATATAACGAGAAAAAATCCTGCTTCCATTATTTGCTGGAAAACTTATAGGCGCTCAAAAAAGTGTTCCCCTAATTTTGTTGAGCAGTGTATATCTCAAAAAAACGTTTTCTTTCCATTTAAGTGTTAACATAATTTTGACGTACTTAGCACAATTCCTTTTTGCCAGTTATTATGTTGATTTCGTTAGAGATTCCCTACACTAAGTTGTATCAATGCGTACAATAAGGTCTCTTATTAGTAGTCCAGAAACCGAACACTTATCTCAGTATGTTTTGCCTAAAGGCTAATGTTTAACAAAGAGGTGTTCACTTTTTAAACACAATAGGGATATCTACAAAAAAACGCCACCAAAGAAACGTGTCTAACTACCATTTCGGTATCAGATTCTTTCAGTCGCTTATAGTTTTATTAAAGACCTAAATTTTCCGAGAAGGGACATTTTTTAATATATCAGTAGTAATATTTGAGCCGGCCTCGGTGGTCTAGTGGTTAACGAATTTGCCTTTAGATTCAAGGGGCGGTGGTTCGAATCCGGCCGAATTGGTGACATTTTTCTAGCGGGGAAAAATCTGAAAGTGCGCTTTCTGTGGGATAAAAAGTAAAGCCGTAGCTCCCGAGCCACTGCGATGTGTGACACTTTAAAGATCACTACTGCAGTTGCAATTACCCCAGATACGCACAATATTTATAATAAGAATGTACAATAAACCAATAATGACTGCAATGAGATGCTTGGAAAACCGCGTCCTAGATCTCGCTCAATTAAATACAGTACAATAATATCTGTGGTGTTCACGTCACAAAACGTAATAAAAGTCCTTGGCTTTGTTATGGGAAACTTTGCAACATTTTCAAAGTGTCAGAAGTTTATGGAAGGTCTTTGAGTACACGCAGCTTAAATTTAAAAAAGCTCATAGTAGGATTAGTTTTGCACATAAATATTTCGATAAAAAGCTTTCAATTTGTATGTGGCTGTTCCAAACTTTAGACAATCTTTTGGCAAATGAAGCTACAAAATTCCATCTACTAATCGCTTCCGGTTTCGAAAATTTTTCTGAAACTGACATCTGCCCAATTTCTGCGGATGGCCAAATACTTTCTACAAACTGCTTTTTTCTGTTCCCAAAGATCTATATTTCCGTTAAATTCTTTGACATAGTTTGAATGTTTTGCCAACAGCTAAGTAGCATCTAGGAAATTTTACCACAATTAATTTGAAACCTGTTTAAGAACCCACTCGTAAAAATCGCATTTCGACCATAAAATGTATTTGACCAAAGTTCAAATTGCACAAGTTTTTCTATTAGAATTCTGTAACTTATTAGAAACTGCTGTCCATAGGTTAAATTATTCTAAAGGAAATATATAATAGGTATTTCCCATTTCTGTGAAGCATTTTAACAGATTCCCTTTCGGTTTAGACATAGAACGACTTTATTAAAAACAAATCTTTATAAAATCTGTTGCTCAATATTTTTTCCTCTACTAAATATTAGGTTTAAAATTATCTACTGCCTGAGGTTATAATTGTGGAAGCAGATATGGTGTGAAATATAAAGAAAATATCCCTAAAATTGGGATTTTCGGAACTTTATCCTCGAAATTTAACTTCCACGAATTTTAACTTAAAACCTTTACTTCGCAGTAATTTAACACTAAAACATTTGTTCTTCAAGAAGTCAAGCCACCAAACAGTTAGACTTTAGAAGTGCAGGTCCCCTAAAACTCTGGTTGACGAGTTATCTAGAGGTCGGGGAACTAGCTCAAAAAATTAGACATTCTCGGAAAATGTAGGTCTCAGAAATTCCACATTTATGAAATTTATTTCTGAACTTTGATCACCACAATATACACGAGGCTTGTTCAGCTGAAATCTATCTTTGATTAACTTAGTCTTGAAAACAAATACAATAATTCAAATGACGTTTGTTAATGCTAGTAGTGTGTATAAGCAACACATTAATACGTTTCTGCCGTTTGAATTTGATTCTGACTTCCAAAATTTCGATTTTAATATGGCATTTGAATGCTGAAAATCGGTTCAAGTTTGATCAGCGTGCGGTCCTGCAATTTTTATGCACTGGCGGTGCAGCCATTGCAGATTCATACGCGAATACAAGCACTGTATGGAAATGCTTGTATTGCGTACCCAACTGCGAAGAAATGGTGCCGAAAATTGTGAATGGAAAAGAGGGGCTATGGATATGCCGCGACCAGGTACACGGTGTACTGCATTAACAGAAAACAATATGGCATGTGTGGAAGGCCTTATTAGAGAAAATCGTCGAATTTCAATTAGAGAAGTTTCGGAAATTGTTGGTGCGAGTGTACGATCTGTCCATGGTATTGTTTGTAATCTGGGTTACAGCAAAGCTTGTTCACAATGGATTCCTCGTTTCTTGTCTAATGAACAAAAATTTTTGCGAATGAGCTTATCTTTGCAACACCTCACAGGCTATAGGTTAAATGGTGATGGCTTTTTTCTCTCAATAGTTGTTGGTGACGAAACTTGGTGCCATTACTACGAGCCATCCAGTAAGTTATCATTAATGCAGTGGAAACATTCAAGTTCACCAAGCCATCACCGAAGAAGTTTAAAGCACAAACTTCTGCAGGCAAGGTGATATTAAAATTTTTTTGGACCACGAAGAGCCCTTGTTGATAGAGTTTAAGGAATCTGGAGTAATTGTCAATGCAAATCTGTACAATGAAACTTTGAACAAGCTTCATCAAGCAATAAGACGGAAACGTCCAGGAAAAGTTACGCGTGGGTCATTTTGATGGACGACAATGCTAGGCCTCATGTGACTAATGTGGTAAAAGAAAATCTCCAACGAAAGAAATGGAGGGTTTTAGAGCATCCACCCTACAGCCCGGACTAATCGCCTTGAGATTTCCATATTTTTATACCACTTTAAAAGGCGTCAGAAGGTTGGCATTTTGAGTCTGACGCAGAAGTACCGATAGCTGTGGAAGACTTCTCCAATCAGCTGCCACAAGAATTCTATACGCAGGGTATACGTCGGTCAGCAAAACAATAGGATATGTGCCTTAACTGTGACGGTAATTATTTGTAATTCTAAAGCAAAGATGCGTTTCAACTGAACACACTTCGTAGTTTCTAGAACATTGCTTATATTCTAAAATAGTTGTTAAAGAAGCTTTGAAAAAAAAAATATTAACATAAATGGAATTTTAGTTTCCAAACTTCCATATACAACCGACTCCATTTTAATGGCAACTTCAGCTAAAGATCTACAAGAGCCATTTAACAGTGTCAGCAGAATTAGAACATACCACACGAGTTGGAGATGAACGTTGGAAAAATATAAATAAGATAATTTCCAAAGCACTCTACCCACCATCAAAAAATACAAATTA
Source organism: Limonius californicus (assembly GCA_014611495.1). NCBI lineage: Eukaryota > Metazoa > Arthropoda > Insecta > Coleoptera > Elateridae > Limonius > Limonius californicus. Next base: position 9,051 of record JABXWE010013444.1, read on the forward strand.
ACAACTCGTACAGAAAATAAGAATAAAGAAATAATGTTTGCGAATGAACACAGAACTGAATGTGAATATCGCGAAAAGAGAAAATTGGAATATTTTGGACATATTATGAGAGGACATAGGTGCGAATTACTACAACTAATCACAAAAGGAAATATTCAAAAATGAGGAGGACCCTAGCGCAGAACATCGTAGCTGAAGAATCTCCAAGTGTGGTATGGCAGATGAACAACTTCTCTATATCATGTGACAGCATCCAAAGTACAAATTAATGGTAGCAGCCTCCGATAGGGGAGCTAAAAGAACCAATACACAAAGATGAAGAAAATTGGTAATGCAGCCTCGAAGTTTGATACTCAGCAAATTTAACAGGTAGAAACGTGATCCTAGGAAATGTATTCCCTGATTATTAGGCTTCCAGAAAATGACCTCCAGATTGCGGGATTCATAGAAAATTACAAAATGCAAATTTAGCTATTACATAACTTAGTCCTCAGAGATTTTAAGAGCAGAAAAGTTTGCCTCTATAAATTTGACTTATTTTAGTCTCCGGAAATTTGGTGGCCACAAATCTGGAACTAGTATTATAATATTACATTGGAGCCGGCTTCCCTAGTTCCCATTTTGATGGTATAACGTATCTACTGAGATTCTTCCTACTTAAGTGTTCTTTAATAAATACAGATTTGAACGAGTCCCTAATTTTGTTTATAAGAACAATTAAAAATACAACTAATTAGTTGTGGTAAACTAAACTTATAAAATATCTTAGTGCCAAGATAATTTGGCACGCTATAATGCCATTAGTTAAAGTTCGCGTTGCAATCTCATTGTTTCTGCAATAGCTGCGGTTCTATAAAATTTCCACAACCTCGTAAATAATTATTTAAATGCTATATTTGAGTTGTGCGAAAGGCTTTTCAGACATTTTTCAAATATCTGCTAGCTCACGCATAAAAACGTGTGAAAGGCAGCCATAATTCTTAAAAACTCTTTGAAATGCTTGAAAATTGATTAAACCCCACTGAAATGTTATAGACCTGGATGAGATGGTATATTTCTTGTCTGTTGCAACACTAAATTTAGCTTCATTGCTAAGTCTCTAATATTGTGTATTTTACACGTTTATTTTTAATACAATGATCAATAAAAGAGTTTCCAAAATAGATATTTAATCAATACAGATAACATTGCAGGAATCATGGTAGTTTGGTTGTTATACCCATGTGGTTTTGAGCCGGTAACGCTTTTCAAACTGCCTGAAAAAATTTGTACAAGTGGCAGCCAACAAAGGAAAGTTTTTCTTAATTTATGTTGCGCGAATAAAGGTGGATTTAGTTGTATGTCTTAGGCCGTGTTCCCACCAAAAGCAACTGGCAACGGCAACGCAACTGCAATGCGACCGCAACCTCAGTTGAGTTGCTCTTGTGTTCTTACTGAAATCAACTGTTTTGAAATTTCTTGTTTCGGTAGTCCTGAACAAAACGTCGTGCTCGTCACATGAAAATATATTTATTATACAGGGTGTATCATTAATATTGCGAAAAAATTCAGGGTGAGATTCCTTGCATAAAAATAAGAATAAAAGTTCATATAAACATGTTTACAACATCAGGTTTCAGTGAATGTATGGATCGGAATTGTCGGAGTCAACTTGATAGGTCCATTCTTTTTACCAGCGAGGTTAACTGGAGCAATTTATCGCCATTTTCTTGAAGGGGAGCTGCCGATGCTATTGGAAGACGTCCTACTGCCATTAAGATTACAAATGTATTTCATACACGATGGAGCTCCGCCTCATTTCAGTTTAGTTGCTCGAGAATATTTGAACACTGTGTACCCAAACCGTTGGATAGGTCGAGGAGGCATACAACCCTGGCCTGCGCGATCTCCGGACTTAAATCCATTGTTTTTTTCCTCTGGGGTCACCTTAAACATTTGGTTTATACGAACCCGATTGAAACGCTCGAGGAATTAAGAAATCGTATAATAGCAGCTTGTCAAACAATTCGTCACACACCCGGAATTTTTGAACGTGTTCGCCAATCAATGCGTCGCAGATTAGAAGCCTGTATTGATGTTGGGGGTAGTCATTTTCAACAACTGTTATAACTTATTGTTGTTGTTGCTATTGTTGTTTACATGGCATTATTGTCCTATCTCACCCTGAATTTTTTCGCAATATTAATGATACACCCTGTATAATTTCTCCCCAGGCTTTTTCTTTGATGTGTATAAGATGGCTTTGTCTAATCATATAAACATGCGTGTGCTTTAACAAGGGCCACAAAATTCAAGATTTTGCTGTCTCGTCCGCCATGACCCAGCAGTTCTTGGCAACTGTAGAAGGCAACTGGCGACGGCGACGCGGTATGCAGCGCTGTCGGCAACCAATTAGCAACTGGTTGCGTTGCAGTTGAGTTGCCTTTTAGTAGGTGGAAACACGTGTATTTTAACATTAGCGCCGAGTCGCGTTGCTGTTGCGTTGCAATTGCGTTGCGGTCGCCGGTTGCTTTTGGTGGGAACACGGCCTTAGATATTAGGAGACACTGTTTTCCAATCCTCTAAATTACTAGGCGTTTATTTAGCTGTATATCTTTCGGATGTGCTGTGTATGTTAACTGTGCCTTGCCCGTTAATGTATTCTAGTTTTGTTGCCCAAACGGCTACAACTTATCCATTTATAAAATGCATAGCTAATTTTCAAAGTAAGTTGTAGAAATACTTGTGTTTTGTTTGTTTTGGAAATTAGCAGTTAAACTTGCAGCCCATAAACGGGCACAATTATGTTAAAGGTTTTAGGAACTACGGCAATTTTAAACTATGACGTATACAAAAACGTTCTTAAAATTCCAAGTTCTAAGAAGATAGGTTAAGTCGTAAATTGTCACTTCCTGTTTGTTACCAAATTCCGAAAATATTCATTGCAATGAATGTTTCAGAATTTGAAGAAGGTTTAGAAGAGTTTGAAATTCTATCAGCCGTAAAAGATATACTATAAAAATATTTTAATATATTTAAACAAATGAATTTATTAGTTAGTTTCTTGCAACCATTAATTTTACAAAACGCCGATGCAAGAAACACACTTACAAACTGTTTCGAAAATTGAATTTACGAAAAATTAGAACGTATATATTTTTCACAAAAGGAACACCTATAGAAAGAACAAAAAAAACAAAGTAAAGCAGATATGTAGGGCGCGAAAACGTAAATATATGAAGGAAGAAATAAGGGATATAGAAGAAAAATACAGGAATAAAGAAATAAGAAATTTCTACAAAGGTGCAGAAGGCATTAGAACGGAGAATAAAGGAAAACAAAGACATGTAAAAGATAAAGAGGAAGAACTGCTAGGCAATCCACAAGAAGTTAAAGGAAGATGCAAAAACTATTTTGAAAAGGAGTTGAACACAAGCGAAGGACCACGAGAAGAAGAAAGTGTCGTGGAGCAAGAAGAAAAAGGGGGAGAAACACAGGAAGAAGAAAGTAGGGGGCCCGAAAAAGATGAAACCAGAGAAATAATATATAAAATGAAAAACAGCAAAAGCCCAGGGGAGAAGTTTTTTTGCACAAAATGCTAAAAATATACTAATTGTTGCTCGGAATTTATTTTATAAACTGAAAATACAATCCACCGAGCAAAAAAGGTTAAATGTAAACATTAGTACTATGACAGCCTAATAACTAACTACTAACTAATAGGGATGTTAGTCTATAGTATTCGGGAACTTGCTGTATTTCAGCTTCTCGTGTATTATTTAAGTGTAAATAAACGTTTGAATTTATACAAGGAATTCGAAATTATATTTATTTTTATATTATTTTACAGGTTGATAAATAATAACCCACTAAACAGATTAAAATGAAGTTTTTTGCTCACCTAATTGTGCCTTGTGTAAGCGCATAGAAACATCATGGTTTGATTAATATGAATATACAAGGCTTATCCGGAGTGCCACTTAAATATTCCCGCCGAATGAGGGGTCTACTCAATTTGGTGCATTGTGGGAATACTTTAGTGGTTGATGAGCTAACCACAAGTCACTTTACTGTGGTTCTGTCATTATAGTCGCTTGCATAGTAAAGCGATAAAATGAACACTGCCATTGAACATCCCGCCAAGTGTGAAGTGCGCGCTGTGAGTCGTTTTCTTTATACGACAAACGAAAACGTTGCGGAAATTTACCATTAAAGATGCGAGGTTATGGTCCCCGTATGAGTGAAGAAAAGTTCAGACACTGGAAATTTCAGATGTGACCGAACAAGCATGGACGATGAGAAACTATGTGGGAAGCATTCTGTTGTCAACAACGATCTTGTGGAAAAAGTGAACAAGATAATTCGTGAAGGCCGGCGCATCAGGATTTTAGAAATGTCCATCCAATTTCACGTACGGTACTGTTGAATATTGTCGCGAGCGGGGCCACAAATTTTCTGCGAGATGGGTGTCACAGAATTGTAGCAACGGTCCCTGCATTGATCTTCCTGCGGTACGAAACTGATCCAGATGAGCACCTGAATCACATTGTGACTGGCGACGAGATTTGGATGTCGTACACAAATGTTTAAACCAAGCAACAATCAATGCAGTGGAAGTATGTGAGTTCCCCTAGAGCTAAAAAGTTTGAAGAAACTTTCGAAAACCGAAAGAAAATGATTGCTGACGTCTGATCACACGCGGTGGCTCGCACTGTGCAACTCATTGAACAATTGAATTGGGAAAATTTTAGCTATACAGCCCTGACTTACCGCCGAGTGACCACCTTTTTCCCTATCTTAGGAATTTTTAAAAATCCGCGATCGTTTTTTCGACGACGACAACAAGATTTCGGTACAAAATTGCCATACATGGATGGTATTTGGAGGCCATCGAATTTTATTGGAAAGAGTCACCCATGAACCCCCAATGAAAAATTGGGGATTTTAACCTTTCAGTTTTTCCTTGTGCTGTTGCCGGATGTTTTCACCACAAAGTATTGCTTAAAAAAACTTTTTCAATCTTGATAGGGTAAGTCGAGGAGAGATGGACAGGGAGGAGAGTCGAACAAACCTGTAAATACTACACTAGCGCGTCACCTATCGTATTAGTGCGATTTCAAATAAATCACAATCTCAAGGGACAAATTACAACGGTTAAGGTAAGTTTTTTATCAATAGCCGTGTAAATAACACGAAGCGGGGCGAAAATAACCTAAAAACATCTTTCGTTTTGTACCAAAGTCGCAAAGAATGGGTGGTGCATCTCTCCTCGAAATTTAGGATAGACGGACCACCCAAAAAGAACACAGACAGAGTGCTTTCAAGCTTTTTTTATATTGCAGGCATGCCTAAGATTTATAAAAGAAAGAAAGATGCACCAACTAGAGGCGAATGGACCAGTCAAAATTTGGAAAATGCAGTGCAGGCAGTCAGAGGAACAGGTATGGGGGTTAATGAAGTAGTGACAACCTACAACTACAATATTGAGAAGAAGGAACTCGAATAATATAACTAAGAATGATCGTCTCAGGCAGACTCATTACTAGGGGAAGAAGCGGAAAAAAATTTTTCAGAATAGTGGGTTTGCTCCGACACGGGATGAAGTGCGTGTAATGGCATATAATTTACCTGACAAATTGAAGATTTCTCATCAGTTTAACAGGGAAGACGGTAGAACTGAAATTTTAAAATGCATTCTGTCTTCTAAAATGTCATGGTTTTCACTTTTAGGTAAAGCAGGATATAAATAGTTGCAGTCTTTTATGCGCTGCCAGACCGACATAAGCATAAGAAAATCTGAAAACGTATCGCTTGCTCGTTCAGTAGCAATGTCAAAAGAAACAGTGACTGAATATTTCACCTTGCTTGATAAAGTGTTGATCGATTATGAACTGCATAATAAACCCTGTAACATATACAATACAGATGAGACAGGGTTCCAGTTAAACAGTAGAGCAAGTGTGGTCTTGGCAGAAAAAGAATCTTAAAGTGTACCATCTATTAGTTCTGGCGAGCAAGGAGAAACAATTAGTGTTGTGACTTGTTGTAATGCAGAAGGTGTTTCTCTTCCCCTTTTTTGTATTTGTGAAGCAAAAAATAAAAAGGATGAGCTTCTAGGTGATATTCCACCGGGATCTGCAATTAAAATGTCTGAAAAATCGGCCTACAATAATGCTGATATTTTCATTGAATGATTACAAACGCACTTTTTACCTAGAAAAATACCCGGGGAGGTTCTTCTAATAATCGATGGCCACACTTCTCATACTACTAATCTAGAGTTGCTGGACTTCGCAGAACAAAATGATATTGTATTGTTCTGTCTATCTGCACAAACCACACACTAGATCGAGCGTCTTTATAAATTACTAAGGACCTTCCATTACGGCGCATGTCGCCATTTCATGAAAACAAAACCTGGACGAATGATAAAAAGGCCGCAATTTGGAAAACTTGCAGAATCATGGCAGAAATTCGTTACTGTGGAAAACGCAATATAGGTATTTCGTGCTATCGCAATTGTGCCATTTAATCCTGAGGCTACTCCAGATACGTTAATAACAGTAAAGGCAGCACTTCCACAGAAGACCCAAAACGTCACAGGCTGGAACATCACACGATCAAACCCAAAGACAAGATCAAACACTGAAAGAACAAGAAGATAATCAAGACCAAGCAGGAGAACAAAGTTTAGAGGAAAGGCAAAAAGGAACGCCCCCATATACCTACTGAGAATGCAAAAGCGGGGATTTCCAATAACCAGAAGCGATTTGAGGTCAACCGCTTACCAATTTGCTATGCAACTTAACACTAAGCATCGTTTTAACACTGATACTGAGAAGGCTGGTTATAACTGGCTCAGTTTATTTCCTTTTAGACATCCTCAAATAAGCATATGCAACTCTGAAGGTGTATCTCTCGCCCACATAAACTCTGTGAACCGGGAAGAAGTAGATCAATACTGCAATTTACTTCAGGAGATAATGGAGGAGCACGAACTGTTTCATAAACCAGATAATAATTAATACATCGGTGAAACGGAGCTTCAGTGAAACAATCGCCCTAATGAAGTATTAGCAGCTAAAGGATCTAAAGCTGTATCTACCATTACTACTTCGACAGAAAAAGGCAAAACAATTACTGAGAAGATGGACTTTCCCCAGGATCTGTCCTCTACTACATGTCGCAGAAATCTGCCTACGTAAATGCAACACTCTTCCTAAAATGGTTGCGTGAACATTTTATTCCAAGGAAACCAATGGGGATGGATATTCGTCTCACGTAAATTCGGTAGAAATGTTAGAATTTCCCGATTCCAACGACATACTCGTAGTGTTGCTTTGTTTGCCAAGTCACATGACACATTTCTTGCAGCCCTTAGATAGGAGCTCCTTTAAATCCACATTATTACGAAGCCTATCGCGTTTGGCTAAAAAACCATCCTGGTAGGGGTTTGACGAGATTACAGGCGAATTAGTTAGTGCCTTTTGGGACAAAGCTGCAACAGTCCAGAATGCAGTCTCTGGATTTAGGGCTACAGAAATAATGCCATTAGACCGCGAAGTGGTACCAGATTATGCATTTGCTCCCGTCGAATTTGCTGTACACTCCAATAGCGACCGCTCTTCACAACCACCAGTTGATCAACGACCTGAAGCTAGTGTTCAAATTGAACCACAAACAGGTACATCTAGGGTGGAGCAACCACAACCCGGTACATCTACGGAGGAACAACAAGAAACACCTTCCAAAATCCTTGCTGAGCTATCATCCATCCCATCTGATAAAGTAGCTGCTGTGAGAAAGCTGGCAACGATTCTTATGTCACCAGATCATCAGAATCAGTGTAAAGAACGAGAAGAGAAGCGACAGGAAAAGGAAGACAAGCGGCTAGCGGCTCTAAAGAAGAAGAGAAGGAAGAAGGAGCTTCCTCCTTCTTCTAGTACTGAAAAAGAAATAGAATTGGAGAGTGACGATTCTGTAAGTGATCAGTTCAATGGAAATTAGTGCGTGGGATGTGGAGAAAACTATAGTCAAACAAAGCAAAAAGTAGACTGGATAAAATGTATAAAATGCGGATTTTGGTTACATAAATCCTGTACGTCATATAATAACTACTGTCGAAATAATGGAAGGCTTACTGACAAAGGAAAAGGAAGGAAAAAGTAAAGAAAATAAACAGTAAGCCTATGGCCATCTCTCCTGACGTGTTCGTAAGAGATGGCCATAGGTACCCTTTATATATATATTTTTTTGTAATTCAATGTTACATTTTATTTCAAGTTTAATTGGAGTTTAGTTTGTGTCGAAGTTTGAACGTTCATTAGAAAATAATAAAGAGAGTTGTGATCAATATTGAAAGTTTTGTAGAAACGGTGGCCATCTATCCCGGAATACCCTATTAGAAATACATTTTTTTATATCAAATTTATTAAAAATAAAAATGTTATACTAGGTTCTTCAAAATGTGGTCCACCTCTCCTCGACTTACCCTACGTTCCCCTATCATTTTCCAACGGTTTGATAAATTGCGGAACGTGCTTTTAATTTAAATTGTATCTGTGATAAGCGCGTTGTATATATATTTCTTTCCTTTCCAACTGATTTCTCACTAAAATAAATCCCTTGTCTCTAGTTTTTTAACATGTTTGCTTTGGCTTTGTGCACCAATGTTTTAAACTAAAATTCTAAACGTACTCAAAATGCATAAAATTTCAGTTACTTGGCAAGCAAGCAACTTCTTTCTATGCTTTAATTACCAGGCGGTCACATGAATATGTACCTAAATGTATTTCAATTAGTATCTTTTACATTGCCAACCCATCCTGTTATGGAATTCTTAAAGGTATTGTCTCTAAATCATTTGTCTACAAAAGCCTTTATACAAACGGTGTAATTAGTTTTTTGTAATAAACAATAATTGATCGTAGCTATATTTTATGTAACGCCTCAACACAACCGATCAAGAATCTACAGACCACACAGGTTGAGCATGAATTATTGTTACATTGAATGACTGAAACATACGGCTCTATAAAAATTCACATGTTTAATTGACCGCGGTTATACGTGAAGTTATAAATTTATGTGCGGCACCGGACTTAGGAAACATAAATTCGTTCTATTCAATACCTACCAAATGTAAGTATTTCGCTGCTACCGTCTTGTATTTATTGGTAAGCAGATATATTACCAGCTGGTAATAATCCCATACGGATAAATGTGGGAAACGTGGGTGTAATAACGCCATTGAATGAAAAATAGTTTGAAACATGTTCTTCACCATATTGTCTGATAAAAATACTGCGATGCAGCATTGTAGGAAGAGGCATTAAATTATCTTTCATTCAAAATGGGTATCTCTAAGTGAACAATGAGGACCCATCATAGCTTGTAATTAATTCTTATCTCGCTTCAGGAGGCACAAAGGCTGCAGTAGCGCTTTACAAAGTTCGAGACACAAAATGACAAAACACAGAACAAAAACCAGTGTAATGTAATACAGCGTCGCTATTGGGTGAGGCAATCGCCCGCTTCATTGTTCCTCCAATAAGGGAACAGGTGCTCGCATTCACAACAATGCAGCGGATCTATAACGTTTTATACTAAGTAAATGAATATTAAAATAGAGCCTCTTGTTCACTTTTCTGCCATTTGCATATCCATTATTTCGCGAATAATTAAAATCTGGCGAAAAGGCTGAATTGGGTACCTATCCAAGTGTAATTTTTCTGAAATGATTCCAAACCGCCGCCGGCCGTTGGCAGCTTTTCGGACAGGGTAGTTTTAGCTTCTGGTTTTAGCCGGTTAAAATGATCCCTGTAGAAATGAGTTCTGACCATCTGCCAATGAATAAAAAGAAACTGTAGTAAATACAACAAAGCGGTCACACATTTTTAAATCCATATAATATATAGAATGGTAAATAGGTAATAGTATATCTTAAAATTAGAGATATTCTCTTTA
>JABXWE010013445.1:0-32798 GCA_014611495.1 Limonius californicus
AGGAAGGAAGCCCAGGACCGAAGAGGACCAAATCCTAGAACGGCCAGCCCATACATCATTTAATATAATCTAGAATAGTTACAATGACATGTATATATCTTAAGTATTTTGAATAAACGTATTTACCGCTTTAGTATCGAATCGATAATATTAATCAAATTTTGGGTTTACTTCTGTGTTTCTATAGTGGAAGTATTGTGTAAGTTTGCATGTTTTATATTAGTTGAATATTAGTTTAACCTCTCGGCTTTTATATTGATTAATTTTATGTTGAAAATGCATTGTTTGGCCAATGTGGATTTAGTATGGGATTTGCAATATTAATCAAACTTTGGATTTACTTCTGAGTTGCTATAATGGAAACATTGTGTAGGTTTTATTTTGGCAATACTTTGACTGTCCATACAGTTTTGCATGTTTTATATTGGCTGAACATGTTGTAGTTGTATATGTGGGTTTCTATATTGATTAGTTTTATGTTGGAAATATCTTGTTTGACCAATATGGATTTAGTCTGAGATCTACAATATTAATCAAATTTTAGGTTTACTTCTGAAGTTCTATAATGGAAGCATTGTGTAGGTTTTACGTTGGTAATACTTTAGCTGGCCAATATAGATACAGTTTGCATGTTTTATATTGGTTGAGCATTAGTTTTACCTCTGAGTTTCTATATTAATTAATTTTGTGTTGGAAATACATGTTTGACCAATGGGGATTTAGTTTGAGATCTACAACATTAACCATATTTTGAGTTTACTTCTGAGTTTCTATAATGAAAACACTGTAGGTTTTGTGTTGGCAATACTTTGGCTGACCAGTTTAGATACGGTGCTGCATGTTTTATATTAGTAGAACATTAGTTTTATCTCTGGGTTGTATATTGATTATATTATATTATATTAATGTTATGTTGGCAATACTTTGTTTGACCAATGTAGATTTAGTATGGGATTTACAATAGTAATTAAATTTTGGGTTTACTTCTGAGTTGCTATAATGGAAACATTGCGTTGGTTTTATGTTGACAATACTTTGGTTGGTCAATATAGATACAGTATCGCATCTTCTGTATTAGTTAAACATTAGTTTTACATCTAGGTTTTTTATATTGATTAATTTTATGTTGGAAATACATTGTTTGACCAATGGGGATTTAGCATGGGATCTACAATATTAATCAAATTTTGGGTTTACTCATGATACAACTAAACATGGTATGACAATCCGGGGGTACGTAAACACGTCTGTGGCGCGCAGCACGTCATTCAGATCGTACTGTAGGCGCTACGCTAGCGGCTTCCACGGTATCAGTATTATAGACGCAAAATATTATAACAATATTATGCTTATTTATTATATCTGAAACTATTCTGCAATAACTACCTAACTTAAGAAATAAAAGATTTATTTATTATCTTCGAAAACTATCCTACAGTAAGTAACAAAAGGATGACAACACTTATTTATTATATCTGAAACTATTCTAACATATCTAACATAATGATAAATAAAAGATAATATGTGTTTTACATCTGCCATATCCTACTTCTACACAGAAATAATCATTCTGAACGAAGGAACGTGTGCTTTTTTAACCGTTTCGCTTGTTTCCGGTCATCATTTTTGTGTCTTATCTTGTTATTAATTTGCCTAATTCTTACGTAGGTACGTGTTCTCACAAAGCACTGAATTACCTCCATGGGTATTTTAACAACAGAGTTAGTTCTCTCCGTTCTCTCCATAATATTTTCACTTAAAGTAGTAATAATATTCTTCTTTCCCGACAAATTCTTGCCATGAAAATCTGTAAACATATTTTCAGCCAACTTATTTACATTTAAAAATTCGTCCGAAGGTGTAATTAGAGAATGCCTGCTTAAGTGGGATATCCAGTCCTGTGGAAAATCGTTTACTTGAATTTTATTAGTTTTATCGCCCAAAAAATCATATTTTGTGCGAAACCTGATTCCCACATACCCTGCTAAATACTTTAGTGCTTCTTGAGACAAAAAGACTTTTTCGTCAATTCTTATAGGCTTAATCGAAAACTGTATACTGTTTAAATCCATTTCTTCCGGTTCCTCTGTCATTTCGGCAATCTTTACAGATTTTAGTGCATCTACAGTTGCACATACACAGTCGTCAAACATTTCTCCGCTTACTGTAGTATACCAGTATACTGGTACCGGGTTGTGCAAGATTTTCGTCTGAAGAACTATTGTTCACATTTTTATAGTTAACAAAAATTGCAGATGAGTGCTTTCCAAGGATGTACCACTTTAGCCTGTATTTAAAGTCGTAAGCACTAGGGGTTTCATTTGGCCCTCCCATTCCGCGAATATATGCAAAAAAGTTCTCCAGCACATCCTGATTTAAGCGGTTTGTTAAAATATATTCAACGCCAAATCTTGAAACTATTTCATTGTATAAACCTATTACGGAATTGTTCGATATTTGTATTCCAATCTGAAAAGGCAGTTGTTGTTTTTTACCTCGAGCTCTTAATTTGCCCATCATTTGTGTCACTGAATTTAACAATTCTGTTTGTTCCGCTAAGTTCGTTCCAAACGCATTTAAATTGGGATGCTGTCCAAATTTAGACCGTGTGTTAAATAAGTCGAACCAATCGTTTATCTGTATTAATTTTGTAATGTAAGTACATATTATAATAGCATGTCTGTAACCATAATACTTACCAATTTGAATAGCTTAGCGGTTTCTTCCCAGTTCCCCTCTATTAATTTATTCTTTCCGCAAAACTCTAATGCTTTGGATACCGTGTTCGAAATTAATTGAGCAGCTGTTTTGTCGTTGGGATCCCTTGACATCAAAGTGATGAGAATTGATTTTATGAATAATATTGAGTTCTCCTGACCATTTTAATAGTTGTTCCACACAAGATTTTTCAATAATTGTATTGTTTATATAATAGCCCTGATCTAAAAAGTGGTTCCTAAATAATTTTAGAGCATGGGGAACATCTGCAAAGACATATACATTTCTGGTGTCGTCAACTGGATTTGGAAACGATGTCGAGGCGGGTTCAATTTTTAGGTTTTTCCATAAACTTCTATTCGGTCCAGCCATATCACAAACAATTGCAACAACAAAATAGCCGGCCTTTTCCAATGTACATATTATGATCATTAAAATCGATTTTGTCATTTGGGTATCAAAATCGTAATAAATCGGTTGTTTCCATTTGGACAGAAGACCTCTACAGAAACATACTTGCACAGGTTTAAATGGACCAATAATGCGCTCTTCAAGTTTATCCAAACATACTTGTTCGGAAAGGTGTATTTCGTCGAAAGAAAGGATTACTATTCTTTCAAGTTCTGTCATATTTTTGGACTTTGAATGCAATAAAAATATAACATCGTTCAGTATACCTTCATTTATATTTAAATTCATTGCCCATCTTCTAAGCGTGCTTAGGGCAGGTAAAGGATATTTTAGTATATTACGTAAATATCTATAAGCCTTTGGACTTACACTACGAAGTGAAATAGCATTTGCTATATCTTCAGCACTCCAGCGCACTCTTTTCTTGTTTGAAGTAATGCATTTTATCTGACCATCACTAAAAATTGGCGTTAATAATTTGTATACCTCATTTTTTAAATGAGTTCCACAATTATTTGGAGCAGCGTTTTCTAGATTTATGTTTGCAATTTTTAGTTCACTTACTTCTGCTCGTAGTTTCTCATTTTCATATTCCATCATTTCAACTTTCTCTTTTAAAGCAGCAATTTCATCTTCGGCGTTGTTCTTACATGAAGAAACATTTTGGGATATCTTATTTAAAAGTTGATTTGAGGCATCAGTTTGAAGATGATTTTTCGACTCAGTTTCTTGTTCTGGTTGAAACTGGTCAGTCTGATTCAATAGTTCCTGTACCACTTTTTTATGCTGCCTGGTATAACGCTGTTTCCTGTTATTTTCAGCATCAGACAATTCCTTAGTTACATACAATTTTTCTGTAGGAATAGCATCGTCCTTTAAATCTATATAATTTTTTGGATAGTTGCCTAGTAATTCATACTTTTAAGCTTTTCTGAAGCAATCTTCCCGTAATGCACATATTCGTGCTGAAATATACCGATGATTGTATTATTAAAGGAAAAACCAAATAAAATGAATAAATAGCATACCATGTTTGATGTTAAACGCATCTTTTCTTCTGCAAGCATTAATCCAAATGTCACAAAGCTCCTTTTTCTTAGGAAAAGTGTAAAATTTTACTTCTTTAATTTTATTACGGTTGTTATTACAGCTATATACCGCACAAAGAGACATATTTAATAATTAATTGCATCCGAAAACTTGCAAAACTATAATAAAACTTCGACTCTTACGGTAGTAATACGGCAAGACAGACGCATTTAGCGCAATTCACTCGCATTCACGACCTGACTGACGTCACATTGGCTTACCCCTCTGGAGGAGTCGAGGGAATCATGCGCAATGAGATACCTTGTTTAGTTGTATCATGGGTTTACTTCTGAGTTGCTATAATTATAATTATAATTAATATTATATTGGTTTTAAGTTGGCAATACTTTGGCTAGTTAATATAGATAGAGTTTTGCATGTTTTATATTGGTTGAAATTCAGTTATACCTCTGGGTTTCTATACCGTTAATTTTATGTTGGAAATACATTGTTTGACCAATGTGAATTTAGTATGAAATTTACAATATTAACCATATTTTAAGTTTCTATAATATTGTGAAAATATTGTGTAGGTTTTATGTTGGCAATACTTTGGCTGGCCAATTTAGATACAGTATTGTATGTTTTATGTTGGTTAAACATTAGTTTTACCTCTCGGTTTTTACATTGGTTAATTTTATGTTGGAAATACGTTGCTTAACCAATGTGGCTTTAGTATGGGATATACACTATTAATCAAACTTTGAGTTTACTTCTGAGTTTCTAGAAAGTAAACATTGTGTAGGTTTTATAATGGAAATACTTTGGTAGGTTTTATATTGGCAATACTTTGGCTAGCCAATATAGATACAGTTTTGCATGTTTTATATAGGTTCAACATTAGTTTACCTCTAGGTTTATTATATTGATTAATTTTATGTTGGAAATACATTGTATGACCAATGTGGATTTAGTATGGAATATACAATATTAATCAAACTTTGCGTTTACTTCTGCGTATCTATAATGAAAACATTGTGTAGGTTTTATGTTGGCAATACTTCGGCTGGCTAATATTGATACAGCATTGTATGTTCTATGTTGGTTAAACATTACTTTTATCTCTCGGTTTTTATATTGATTAATTTTATGTTGGAAATACATTGTTTGGCCAATGAGGATTTAGTATGGAATATACAATATTAATCAAACTTTGGGTTTACTTCTGTGTTTTTATAATGAAAACATTGTGTAAGTTTTATTTTGGCAATACTTTGGCTGGCCAATATAAATACATCTTGCATCTTCTACAGTGGTCAAATATAAGTTTTACATCTGGGCTGTTAGACTGATCAACTTTACATTAGGTACATACATTATGTGATCAGTGTGGAGTTGTATGGAATCTACGCCATTAGTCAAATTTTGAGTGTACTTCTGGGATTTTATAACGAAAAAAATATGTATATGTAATGTTTTACACAATGTAGATTTAGTATAGCATCTTCTATATTACTTAAATACTGAATTTTGTGTTGGATATCAGACATTCAGTGAATTGCACCATTATTTTAATATTTATATACTTAGTACCTTCTAGCTCACACCTAACGGTATTAACGGATCTTTGATTATAGTATAGTACTTTCAGTATTGGTAAAATTTTATAGAAACTATATATTGAAATATTTTCTAATCTATATAATATAATATTTAAACATTATGTGCTACTAGGGGTATTGTGCATTATCTTGTCAAATTACTGTAAATTCCGTGTAGAAGTTCTTTTTTAATTAACATGTTTTTGTCTGTTACAGAAGGATCCAAAATGGTTACCTAAATCATGTTGTCCAAGTCGAAGTAACACGATTCAATCAGCCTTGGTGTAATAGGCAACGCAGCTAGCATGTAAAATTAATATGGAATGGTTGTTTATATATGTTTACAATGTGCACCCTTGAAAGATCTGGTAAAGATCCCAACCACCTCGTTACAGAGTTGAAGAAATTGTTTCGTTTCGAAGAAAAAGGAATCTACCGATAAAAAGAAACCGATGATCGCTGCTTCCAAAAGTATAAGAATTTTTTGTATTTCAATTTTTATATTTTAAAATAACAGAAATTTAAACTTCTTAAAACTGATAGTTTAATATTATTACTTATATTGTGAAATATGATTCATCGAATATACTTATCCATTAATACAACTGTCAACTGCCAGTTTACTAGCCATCTTAATATGTGTTTGATGTTTTATGTGTTTTATGTGTTTAATGTATTTATAACTTAATTATATATGTCTAACTTAACATTTTGTTTTATTATAAGTAGGAGGTAGTTTTCAAAAATTGCGGTTATATACCTATTTGAATTTTTATTACAGAAAACATGAATCTATTAATCAATAAAAAGGGGCTACTAAAGTGACTCAAAGAAAGGTAAAATTATGGTCACAGTAGCTACGTTAACGAGCGACTTTTCCATTTCCGGTTTAGTAGACAACATATCAAGGACGAAATACGGCGAAAAAATGTTCAACAAAATTATAAGAACTTGCTTGATGTTAACATCTGTTTTCACGACATATTAAATTAGAGATTTTTCACTTTATTACAAACTACTGTCCTTTGAAAGTACAATGCATACCTTAATCAATTATCTTCATTTTGGGTACGATAAAGAATAGAATATTATATTATATATTATTATGAAAATACAAAAGAAATTAAGCCACCTCGTTTCACAACATACGCAAATACGTTTAAGCGTTATAGGGTTGCACCAATGGTATTTACCTTAAATTATGAACCTGCACCTTATTGGTAACCTAAATCCCCGCATAGTATGCATCATCCAATAGCAGGTCACAATTTTTGCACATGGCAAATATATAACGGCGGCGGTACCCTGCATTGAGATCTTTAGCCCGACATTATTAATACTAGTTTTACCGTGAGAGCAATAAAAACCCAAGTCGAAGGTACCCTTGGATATTTTAAAGTCTTGTCTTAGATTAATCTGTAATTATAAAGATGTTAACATTATAAATATTTTTAACTGTCATACAATAATAATTGACAGATTACATTTCATATTTGATTAGGTTATATATTTAATTAGTTGATTACAGCAAAGGTCATTACAATTACATATTACAGTAGTGTTAATGTTAACAGTGGAACATAAAATTCATACTAGAATCTTATTTTCCTAATGGTAGGGGAGAAGCGGGCAAAATGGGGTGCCTACGGTTGGAAGACATCTACAAAAAAAAAACTTGCACATTGATAGGAACGTCAGGTGGTTTTATTATTAAGAAGGCACATGTAGGTACATCATAAATAAAATAAATTATTTTTTTTAAACAGAAGTAAGTACAATAAAAAAGCAACAAAACCATTTTACACCGTTTTGCCCTCCAGTACTAGGGCAAAATGGGTTAGGGCCAAAATAAGGCATAATAATCCAGTAGGAAAGGCGGGGATGGCTCAGTGGTAGAGAGCCAAGCTTTGGATGTAATAGTCTAAACGCTTCCCGCTTCGAATCTCTCCAGGGTCGGAAATTTTTCTAATTCTCTGGGTGGTCGGTACTGGGTTCCGGTCTCCATTTGCCATTGGGGATCAAATTAATGGCACTCCTCGAATTACGGTCGCATTAGAGGAGTAACAAGACCATAAACAGAAAACATTCACACACAATAGCAGATTAAGCATGGTTACGCACCGACACGGTAACCCGCAGAGTCGGGCCCTGTTGTGTATTGCACAAACTAACTTAGCCTTGTCTCACGCCAAAAGCGATGGGCCGCTAAGGCCTGTGAAAGCTTCATATATATAATCCAGTAGGAAACCTAAACTAGCTGTTTGCAGAGTTCACAAACTAAAACCTCCTCATCCTCTTCTTCATCAATTCCGGCAGATGAATTGTGTGCCCATCGCAGGCATTTGGAACAAGCAATCCATCCTTGAGATGACACAGAATAAAGATCTCCACAATAAAGGCACTCCGCGTCGCTGTTACGAGTGTCTTCACTATCGCTTGAAGACTCACATTTTTTAGAAACTTTTGCTTTTTTTATGATCTTTTTTCCTTTGTTTCTTACAATTTTTTCTACTGTTCCTATTTTCTTTTTACTACCTTATTCTTATTTCTTTCGAAATACTCTTCTAGCTCTGCCTTATAGGGAGTAGAAGTTAAATCAGCGGTTTATCCTTTTCTACATGAACTTTGTTTAGTTGTTTGATCGGCTTGCGGAACAGGGATAACAGCAACAGCTGTTGGGCGTGATATCGGGAAGACTGTATCGTAAGATTTGGAAGTGCCTGGGGGCGGACTGACAATGGGTGTCGTAACCTTTTCTGGAGATTGTCGCGGGTTTAAACGGAATTGTGACACATAAGTATAATAAGTGAGGGCGCCATTGGGAATATCACTAGATCCGGCACTGCTCAAGCTTTACGTTACTTTGAACGGCCAATCCGAAGGTTCACGCAATTTTTCCTAATAAAAATGTTAATTTGCTAACCCATTAAACAAAGGGGCGCAACAATCACTGTCAGCTCTCCTTACTGGAATCCTCACATTATTTTTAACGGATATCAAAATAAAATAAAGTTGAGTTTAGCAAGGCATTTAATTAAATTAAAGAAACGGTCAAAATACACGCAAGATGGTTAAATGATTATAATTTGGCAAATAACAAAGATCAACATTATTAAAAAAACACAGTTGGAAACGAACAATCTTAAGATTAAACAAGGTCACGCACAGGTGAACCCAAAACCATTAAATCTAAGCGAATAATATCTGAAAAAAAGATACTGCAGAAAGGCCTTGCACACGCAGTATTTTCTTATATCACTAAAAATCTCCGAATTAGACATATGAAATATAAACCAGTTTCAGAAGATTTCACAATCAACAGCTTGCGTTTCGGGCGGCCTCCCCCTCGGTAAACTAAACGGAACAGCTGAAACGTGGCTAAAAAAGGTTGTGAAAAATTACTTTTTCGATGGAAAATTTGCCCTTCAGGGGAGTGTAAAGCTTGAGTGAGTCCCTGTGTGTAGTGGTGGAGTTTTTACAGTTAGCCGCCCTCGAAACCACTTCTTTTTGGTAGATTTTTTAATATTGCGTCATACGACGAAATTTCTCAAATCGGTATCGCCGAAAGCGAAAGTAATTAGGTATTGGTAAATTACACTGATTCGGACGCCCGGGGGTAATTTTAAATCTGCGTAACACTCAGGTCGAGAGCTAGAGTCTGACTTCCGTGTTTTGCCCGCACTTAACAGTGTGAAGACTCGAATTAAAGCTGCGTTTGCAGAAAGCTAAATAAACGTCGCGCATACAGAGTGCGTTCAATAAAAGCGGCCGAACGTCACAAATTCTTTCGTCGAAAGGAAGTTGACGCACTGCATCGGAAAACGTACGATTACTATTTTCGGCCGGCGGTTTACAGCTTGCAGCCAATGAGTTGTATGAGTGGGGTAGCACAAGAGAATTACACCATTATCCCTTGCATAATTTAATAGTTCCAAATTCTTGGAGAGCGAAGAGTGTCCGCCTAAAAGAAGAAGCACGGGGGCAGCGTTTAAAGCCTTAGAAAATTCTACAAATTTCTTAAACCATTTAAAAAATAGTTCATGTCTATCCACCCTTTCTGATTCAAATCCACCCAACTGCCAAGCATTGGTTCATCCAAAAACCCTTGCTGCATTCTCTTCTCTTAGCTGTTGCTGAAAAACATATCACCGCCGTTACTAACTCGCCGCGTTCTCCTGATGTTAAGGCCGCCACCTGTCGTTTACCATTCACTGCTATAATTTTAGAAACTCCTTTGGGATTTACCGTGATACCGGTTCCGTCGACGCTATATATTCTTTCTGCTTTAAAATGGTGCTGCTCTACTAATTCTACCAGAAGCGAGAAAAACTGTGAAACAGCAATTTTGTTAAATACTGTGGCTCTCATTCCCGAGGTCTCTTCTGGTTTTCTTATCGACAGTTCTAGGTGTCTACTTAAGAAGTCTTGCATCCAACTTTTTCCAGCAATTCGCATTGCTTTGTTGAATGGATGATCGATGCCATTTGATTCGGCTAACTGAAAGGTGAGCCTTCTGCATTCTTCCATAGTAAACCCAAATAATTGTGCTTCCATATTTTTCAAGTAGCTAGCGATCTCCTGTTCTTGCTCTTGTGCAAAAACTGACTTCCAACTATCCAAAGCTTTTGCACACACAATAGGCACATTTGGACCGTTTCTTCGTTTTTTAACTATCATTCAAGAGTGATTTACGGGACATTATACTGAATAGGCGCTCGATAACATCCCATTTCGTTTTTGATTACAGCTTTAACAGCCTCTCCCATAGACTCTGTAGACAAGCTCTGCCTCTGGGTGGCAAGTTTGTATTTGAACACCTTCTAAAAAGAAAAAAATAATTTAAAGTAAAGCAAAATGGGGTAGCATATTACCCTACCCTTTTTTTTTTATTAGAGGAGGGGAAACCTTCATAGGCGCCCCGCCTTCTGCGGGGGAGTGTGGGATTCCTCCTAATCGATAGGAGACCTACCCACTAAAACCCCTCCCCTAGCACCGGAACCGCGGGTAGCATTACTTCAGCGCTAGTTAGCCCTTTTCCGCACTTCGCTTCCGTACCTCACCGTACCTCACTTCCCGTCCATTCCGTTGTGTTGTCTTAAGGCCCTTCTCTCTTCTGTCTGTATCTCTCATCCATCACCTTCTTCCTCATTATACTCTCGAGCATCTTCGCTATGGCTCCCCAGTTTTCCTCCTTTTCCAACATTTGCTGTGCCAAGTTGTCCGGTGTCAAAGGCTCACCGACCGCCCGGCTGGTTTCTATTCTCTGTCTCGTCCACCTTGGGCACAAAAAGATTGTGTGCTCCGGGGAGTCTTCCTCTCCGCAGTACCGGCACTCTGCACTTTCACTCTTCCCGATGGCCCACAGGTAGTTCTCGAAGCACCCGTGTCCAGAAAGGGCCTGCATTACATAAAAATTTATCTCCCCATATTTTCGGGTGGCCCATCTTTCGGCATCGGGGATCAGGCGCCTCGTCCAGCTTCCCTTTCCCCCCGCCTGCCACTGTATCTGCCATTTTTGCCTCGTCTCTCTTCTGGCTTCCCGGCGGTCACGCCTGTCTCTCGGCCTGTGATACATTACACACCTTTCTTCCGCCAGCAATGCGATTGGTAGCATCCCGGCTATCGTCATGCTGGCCTCGTAGGATATCGTCTTGTATCCTCCGCAGACCCTTATCGCTAGCCTTCTCTGGACGGCCTCCAGCTGCCTTCTATATTTCTGCACCTCGATGGCTTTGTTCCACACCGGGACCGCGTACAATATTATATTTTCTGCTACTGCAGCCAGCAACCGCCTCTTCCCTGCGCTCGCTCCTCCATTTAATGGGATAATCCGCCTTAAGGATGCCGCCACTGCCCCCGCTCTGCTCGCAGTCCGCCGGACGTGCTCCCCGAATCTAAGGGCTTTGTCCAATGTGACCTCTAGGTACTTGACAGTCTGCTCGGGTTCGATTTCGATGTCGCCTACCCTAAACTTCACCCGTCCTACCTTCTTTCGTCCCGTCATCAACAGCGCCTCGGTCTTCTGGGGAGCCATTTCTAGCTCATTTCTCACCATCCACTCGTTGATCCTTTTCAGCGCCTCATTCACTGTCCCCTGCAGGCCTATCTCCTCTTTCTGCGTGACTACCAGGGCCAGGTCATCCGCGAACGCCACCAGCTCTACCTCTTCTGGCATCGCTTCTCGCAGCACGCCGTCGTAAAGTACATTCTACAACAGAGGCCCCAGGACCGACCCCTGCGGGACTCCTGTCGTGATCTGCACTTCTTCCTGGTCTTCGTCTACTATGACCCTATCCGTGAAGTAGCTCGCCACTATCGTTCTTACCTCCCTGGAGATCCCCCTTTTTCTCAATTCTCGCACTATTAACACCCAGGAGGCAGTGTTGAAAGCGTTCTTCACATCTATCGTAACCAACGCGCACAGTTTCCTAGTTTTGAGCGTCTTCCTCATCTCATTCTCTGCTATTTCCTTAACTTTTTGGATCGCCTGTACGGTGGACCTGCCTTCTCTGAATCCATATTGCTTCTCGGACAAATCTTGTCCATTCGTCAATTCCTCCATGAGCCTTGCCGCTATGATCTGCTCTAGCAGCTTGCCCATGGTATCCAGCAGGCATATCGGTCTATAGGAAGTGGGCATCTCGTCGGGCTTCCCCGGTTTCTTCAGGAGCACCAACCTCGCTCTTTTCCACGCCTTAGGAAAAGCACCTTCCCGCATGATTTTGTTCACTGCTTGTAGGATTTTTTCCGGGGCCTCCTCTATAACTATTTTCACAATTTCCGTTGGTACCCCATCTGGTCCCGGGGATTTTCCCGTTTTCATTTTCTTCCCCGCTCTTCGCAGCTCTTCTATCGTAATTTCCCTTGGAGGCTGTTCTTCTTCCCTTTCTTCCAGCCAGTTTACCCTTCGCCTCTTTGAGAAAAGGCCATTAATTATTTCCTTCCTAAGTTCTGTGGGAATATTCAGTTGCCTAGCCTTGATCTTTTTTGTTACAATCTTGTAGCCTTCTCCCCATGTGTTCTCCTCTACTTCCTCGCATACTCTCCTCCATGCTGCTTCTTTTCCCCTTTTTATAAGCACCTTCAGGTTCTTGCGGGCCACTTTATAATCACGCGTCGCCTCTTCTATAGTGTTTGGCGCTGCCTGGCTAGATCTTTTCCTGGATAGTTCCCTCCTCTTTCTAATACACTTGTCCCTTTCCTGGGCTATTTCTCCAGTCCACCAGTACTTGGGACTGTGTCTGGGATGCGGATTCTTTCTTGGCATGGACGCGTTGCATGCCTGTTCTATGCCCTTCATCAGTGTCGTGTACGTCGCTACTCGCACCCCAATTCTCGCCTCAAGCGCTCAACAAACACCGCTCTGTAATTCCGGTAATTCCACCCTGTCCGGCTCACTGGGTTCATTTGGGTCTTTATTGCCCCTACGCTGAAGTAGATATACTGGTGAAGACTCAGAGTTTCCTTATCCAGGACCTCCCAGTCTCTAATTCTCGGGGCCATTACCTCTGTCGTTAAAGTGATGTCAATAGTCGACGTCTGTTCATTCCTGATAAAGGTTGGCCTATTCCCTCTATTGTGTGCTATCAGTCTCCTCTCTGCCATCAGCTCGGCCAGTTTTCTACCCCTTTCATCTTCCCTTTTAGACCCCCATTCCGGGGACTTCGCATTGAAGTCCCCAGCAATAATCAATTCCGGCCCGGCACTCTGTATCACCTCCTCCAAATGTTTTAGGTATTTATCGTACTCCGCACTAGTACAGTTCGGGGATATGTAACATGCAACTATTTTACAGCCATCAACCTCGATCCACACATATCCCTTCCCTCTTTTCCTGCCTTTCACCTTCATTTTCCTGTTTATCAGCTTCACCGCTGCGTCCAGGTTCTCGTCCACTAACCATGGACCCTCCTTCTTTGCAAGCACCTGCACTTACCGCCTGATAAAAGCAATCATCTGTTCAAAAATACGCCGCTTCGGCGGGCCGAATACGGAACCTTTGCGCTGCTTCGGCCGAATATCGAATATTCAAAAACCCCGCCGAATCGGCCGAATACCGAAGCGAACCAAAGCTTCGGTGCATCCCTAATTTAGACATTTCAAAGCCTTTGAAGAAAAAAATATGTTTTGCGAAATGTCTCTGCAGGTATCTATAACAGTTACAAAGTATAACTGGTATTAATACAAACACCCTGTATATCATTGGAATCTTGGAAGCAGGAAGAGATAAGACTTCAGTTAAATAGGAGCAAATATGCACATTTATAAGGCTTTCGTTTTTCCCAAACAATTCAGAGTCTATGTGTTATAATTGAAGAAGGTGAAATTGATAGATTTTTTTTGTTCCGTGTAATTTAAATTTGTAAAAAAGAGCTCGTTGAGAACTGAAAGAGGAAATAAAAATGTGACATTGTTTTTTGTTAATGGTATTAATTTCATATTCTTTGCAAATTTTTAATAAAAACCCGTTTAATCTAGTGTACCCTAACGGCATTGTTTGAACTATCAAATGAGTAGTACCGTGGTGGTTGCTATATATATAACTACGAAACAGAAGAAAATACAAAGTGATTTTTTAAAAAGTCAGTTGCAGCAAGCCTAGAAAAAAAGCTATTCCGTCTGCAGTCAGCTGTAATGAGCTTTGAATGACATTTACCTGTATGTCAAACTGTGTGACAGTTCAGGTAGTTAAAAATTTTGGCCCAACAAAATGTGAAAATGAACAAGTATTTAGTTGCAACTGATTTGTAATTTATTAAGGTAAATAAATTACAGGTTTTTCGTCAAGTTTTCTTTCTTTCTGTTACAATTTTCATATTGTCAGATTCTAAAGCTTAATATAGACGGGACAATCCATAGGCTATTGCAATTGACTTTTTAAAAAATCACTGTGTATGTACCGCTAAAACATACATAACAATATACCAGATGTAGAACTCAGTTTGTATAGGGAATTCAGTGTAAATTTTTACACGTTAATCTTGTCTTTTGTTTTTATTATTCCAGCGGGAAGTATAAGTTGGAAAGTCTTCTGTATTGCTTCACAAGACAATAGATTACCGTTTTTAAGCTCTTGTAATATTAAAAATGCAAATTGATAAGCATTATTTTGAATTATTTAACAGAAAACCGCTGCATGTTGAAATTGAAACAATTAATAGGTTTGTTTCAACACCTGGAGAAACCGTTCATCGCACGGTCACGCGCATGCGCCATACATAAAACGGACCACGTTTTATCCATTGCGCATCCGCGTGACCATGCGATGAACGATTTCTCCAGGTGTTGATACAAACCTATAGTCATGAGTTCATTATTTGAAATGTTAAATTAATGTTAATTTCAATTATTTTTAACAGAATCCAAAAGATACTTTCCAATTGCTATTGTTTGAAAAAACAAAGCATCGCCAAATTGGCCTCTTAAATGTACATCTCTTCTTGCATTTAATCGATGTTCTTACTATTTCCAACATCCCACTGCTATAATACTACTCAATTTGTGATACCCTGTATGCATCACACTAAAGAACAAACACATACCACTGTACGAGTGAAACAAAAATTGAATTTTGTGAAAGTAATTTTCTGGCTTTGTTCATGGGACACACTGTATACTTTTTTTTAACAAAACATACATAGGTATATAATAAAGGTTATGTATGTTAAATAGGTATCTATTATTTTGTACTGTATTTATTTAAAAGTGCTCACAGTAAAGAGACATTTTACAAGTTCCTCTATATGTTATTGATGAGAATTGTTTTGTTATTAGCCAGAAGTAGTACATTTTTTAAATAACTACACTATCAGTGGTAAATAACGTAATGTATAATAGGATTTTATGAAGGCCATGCGCATCTCGAACCCAGCAATGCGAGCGATAGCGGACCAGATGGAGCGGGATGAGGTGCTACGGTGGAGCAACACATTAACAAGGGCTCGGGTTACTCGATGGGGTGGCATGATTTCTACTCCCGATGAAGTATTACAGGTACCATAAAATAGTTACAACATTTGCAGATTCAAGCGTGATAGAGTAAATATATTGCTTATGTTAAGGCTTTTAAGGAGTCAGGTTTGCAACCCACATAACAAGAAACATTTTTAATAATATTTAGAACTTTTGTTTATAGCGTGATATTAGAAAACCTTTTAGTGTTTAAGCATGTACTGATCCTGTAAAGTAACTAGGCGAGAGTGCTCCCATGCATTCTGGAAATTGTAACTGCAGAAAATATACATAGATACAATTATAAACATAATAGTTCAAATAATATAGTACAAGCAGTGTTTAATAATCTTTATAACAGACAATATTGGGCATAGGAAGTTCCAAGAAGTAGTGATCACAAATAACAAAGGTAAAGGAGCATCCAAAGGCCCTAATCAAATTTAATCCTGTACATCTTGTGTTAATGTCTTCGCATGTTCAATTTTGCTGGTGCATTTATAGTGCTATATCAAGTTGTTCTTCATTTCATTGTGAAAATACCTGCGCAAGATTTAAACATCATAATCGATAGAATAATGAATTTAAAAACTATAATCCTCATTGTTTATTTACAAATCAGATGAAAATTTTGGAAATAATAACTGTAAAAAATATGCACGTGCATACAAAGCTGTGGTGGTTATTATTTTTCAGACTGTATCAATATTCAAAGTGCGCAGTTCAAATTTAAAACGAGCTCTGTCTCCAATTAAGCTGTCTTGCTTGTGCGCAATCCGCGGCCAGGATCTCAGCTATATTGGTCAAGTTGTAATACATTATAGCCTTTACGACTATTTTAATACCTCTGCCATTTTCGAATTCTAATTTCAAAATCCCAAGTCGAATTTTATTCGCACGTGGTGGTATGGCTGATTATCTGCAGATAAAATTATATTTCAGCGATAAATTTAGTATTCATTCTTTCATAATTCATTTTTCTTAATTTGACGAACTCATCTCCTCATGATAATGACACCTGATTTTATAAACTCCACACATTCAGGAATAAAATGTTTATGAGCAATCCGTTTGTAGTCTTGTCTTTCTAACTTTTCGATATGGTTTGACCACTATGAATAGTACAGGGTGAGTCTACTAAGACGAATCAGCTTGATATCTCGCTTATTTGAAATATTAAGCAATCGTTTTTCGACGGATTGTAATAGGCGGAGCCCCTATGTAGAGAAACTATCAAAAAAAAACTACTCCGACGAGGTTTAGATCTTTTTTAGCGACTGCATACAAAAATTAGTTTGTCAAAAATTAAAATTTAGTGTCAAAATTTGCTTGGAACGTTGTTCTCTGTGCTGCTCATGTTTTTCTCCGAAGATATTTAATAAATGCTGTAGATTTGGTTTGTCAGTTCAAACTAGTGCGGTATTAACGTAAAATCGAAAATAAAACAAAGGAACATCTAGTTGACATCACACACTAGCAAAACAGAGTTGCGCCGATACTATCTTCCCAGATATTTTTAAATGCGGCATTTCGCATTTACAACTTATTTTGTGTCAATTGATATTGATTGCCGTCATTAGGGCTCTAATTTACTTAGTTTAAACCAATTCTTAAAATAATTAAAGGAACCAATTTGCGGAGAATTACTATTATATGTAATAATGACATCGCGCAATGAAGAGTCCAAATGGGTTGTTCTGATCAAGCATCAGACACTCACGCCGAAAACCCGCTTTCAGTTCCCGGATAGTGCCATTTTTTATGTATGTATACATATATTTAAATTTAGGTTTCTGTTGATATTAGCGTTATTAACAATTTGTTTTCTATCTAATGTTGTTTGTATAGTAAACATAATATTATTTCACTATTTGCCAATAGTTAGTTAAACCCTAGTGGTGGTAAGAGTTGGCACGATTGGTATTAACAAATAAAAAAAAACTAAATTAGCAAAAGAATTATTAATATTGCTACTATTAACAAAAACTAAATTTAAATCTAAAAATGTAAAAAATGTCTTCTCCCGGGAATCGAAGCGGGCTTCTCGCGTGAGAACGTAACGCTTCAACTCATCAATCCGTTTAACCGTTTAGTAGCGCAACGTCTTTAGTATATATAATAATGATACACAGCGAATTTGACTATTATTGTAAAGGAGTAATTGAATAGAGAAAGAGAATTATTAACCGGAAATTATGGACAAAACTGATACCGCAATAGGCCTAAAGGATTGAGAAAGCGTAACTAATAGTAACTAATTTCAAAATTGATTTAAAAAAAAACAAATTAACGCTTGTAATTCATAATGGTCATTGTCATTGTGAGATCTGGGAGGGTGAGAGACTTCACGTGCACTTAGGGCACATAGGTGGGCACATTATGCTGCCCTCCAGCAGTTCCCCAATTTGGGCATCGCCCAATCCTTTGGATGTACTTGAGGACATCCGCAACTGGGGTGTTGCTGATTTTGGCCATGTCAGGCCAAAAGTCTCCCAAGGTGCATCCTTTGATTGTTGCGAGAGCTGGACAGTGACACAGGACAGTTTGGGCTGTCCGTCAGTCCCATCCTGTGCATGTGTTGATTTTGGGGAGGGGGGGGCAGTGTCCAGATAAGATACCTACAACTAGTCGCAGGTTCTTTCAAAACAGTTGCACACAATATTTGGCTGTCTTTGGCGAGGGTGCAGTAATAGCAGCCCTTGCATGACGAGAACTTTCAGTGTTTTCCCATCTTCGTGTGAAAGTTTTTTTAGGGTTTCTTGATATAGCATAAAGCTTAATGTCCTCAAGGATATAGGAATAGCGGGTGCTGGTCCCCAAAGAGGTTGTTCGGAGACCAGTCTCGCAATCTCATTGCCGTAGTTTCCGTCATCTCGTTTCACCCATATAAGGGAAATGACATCTTATGAGATATCGTCGAGAGCTTCACTGCACTGCAGTACCACTTCTAAGGTAATTTTGCAACTACTAGGGCTAGTAGAGCAGCTCTGCTTTCACTGTAGATACCAATATGTTGGTTCTTGATCTGTTGTTCAAGAATTGCATTTGCGCCATGCATTATTTCCACTACCTCCGCTTGGAAGACAGTAGCAATTTTGTCTAGTGGTATACTGTGGCGTCGGTTTAGGTCATCGGAGAAGACTCCAGCACCCGTTCCATACCTTGTTTTAGATCTGTCGGTGAAGGTGGATATGTCTATATACTGGGTTGCCTCAGCATTGGAGGGAGGTAGTCTACCATTGCGCCTAGAAGAGGGGTTTTGACGACTGCCTCATCTAGGATGCTGGTATATCTGCCTCCCCTGCCTGCTGATACCCGTATAGCGCAGTCTCAAAGCCATCCTCGCAGCTACTTCCTCCACAAAAAGATAGAGTGAAGGAGGGCATAGGTCACCCCTATGGCGGCCGTAGGGGTTGAGCGTATACGACGGTTGACTTTTATATTTCGGGATTAGAGAACAAAAACAAATATTTATCATCGAAAATGGCTTTATTGTTTTTCAAAATATTCTCCATGAAGATCAATACACTTTTGCATGCGTGTGAACCAATTTTCGAAGCACTTTTTCCACTCCGATTGAGGTATCTCCAAAACATGCATTTTGAACGCATCAACCGCTTCTCCAGGTGTCGAAAAACGTTGACCTCGCAATTTATTTTTGATGTTCGGGAATAAAAAGAAGTCATTGGGTGCCAAATCAGGACTATAAGGCGGATGACTCATCAAATCGACGTTTTGAGTGTTTAAAAAGTCACTTGTTCGAGCCCATGTGTGAGAGCTCGCATTGTCTTGGTCGAGAATGATCCGTCTTCGGCGGTTGGTTTTCCTTATTTCTCCGAAGACTTGTGGCAAACAAATGGTTGTGTAATAAACTAATGTTTTCCGGGTGTTGCCGTGGTCGATCAATTTCTATTGACGTTTCGCTGCTCATACTGTCAGCTTCTTCAGAAGTTATTCTAAAAACATTTGCTCGGTCGAGTGAATCCGTGACGTCTGGTTGGTTTTTGTTGGTGTGTTATGCTCCATTGCGAGTCCTATGCATTAGGGATGCCAGAACGTTTGTTATGGATGGCTTTTCTTTCATGAAGGGTTAGTTTCCATGTGTTGCTTAAGCGGTAGCCATCTTTAGCCAAATTATTGCCGTTTTCCATTATTTCGAAAGATTCACTAAATACTCTGGGGAAGTAATTTTCCGTGCGCGAGAGTATCTTACCTTCTTCAAAATTGATTTTGTGTTCGCCGTCTTGATGCAAAGTTCGGCAATTGCTGACCTCTATGTTTCTGAGCGTGGCGTTGTTACGGTCGCAAAAAAACTCACGTTGCGGCGCCAATTTTTGTTACAGGCCATTCGGGCCTTTTCGACGACCCGTAAACAAACGGATGGAAAAGGGCCTACAGCTTAGCTCAGAGGAGTAGGGAGAGTTCGTGAAAATCGCTTATGGGAGAAAATCTTTAGTTGTGTACAGGGCGAGTCAAAATAAGTGGGCGCCACCTTCCAAATCCAGCTGGTCGTAGGTCCTCGTGGAAGGCCGAGAAGCCAACAGCTTACGGGAATGGAACTTACCGTGATCGTGCCTCCTCCTATATATATTTAAAGCTTGCAAAATTCTTACACCAACCAGTACACAAGACACAATAAGAGACAGTAAACTTTAAAACACATATAATGAAATAGTTAGAGTGTGGCAATACAATAAAAATGACACGAGTTATAACGCAAAAGTTTGAATTACAATTACAATTAAAATCCTTGAACGTTCAGGAAACGCCGCCGTTGACGCACAATATTTATACTATGATGAATCTGTGTGGTCAATGGCGTAGTTTACAGGAAAAATACTATATTAATATCTTTTACAAACAATAAATGAATAGCGATTGAAGATCGCTTTTAGGTTGCCTAAAAAAAGTTCAATATCGCGAAATTCTGCAAGTTGACGCGAGCAAAAAAAAAGGTTTATTTTACACTGCACAGCAAAAAACTGATTCTTTACCTTAAAGTTCGGAGAAGACAGGCACGACTTTGGTTCACAAGATTATATAAATCCATGGGTACGACCCTGTAGTCTGGGTTGAAGGAAGTCAATATCCAGGGGACAAATGAAAACCGCAGAGCGACGGGAGTTGGTTTCGGAGTTGATCCGCCGAAAGGCGATTGGTCAATTCACCAAAGAATTGCCTTTTCCTGGGGTTGAATCAAGTTATTCCCATTAAATCCGGCAGTAGCCGACGGTCTGTTAGATACCCCTTGGTACAACAGCGAAACGGAACACATATTAATGATACCCCTCAACAAAACTCAAAACTCTACGCCACTTGCAGCACTCGATATAATTACGGCCCTCCCCCAGAGATGTAATTTTGGGAAGGTCCGGAGCCGAGATAGGTTGAAGATCGACTGACTTCAAAATGTAACGGGATTTGCATTTCTCTAAAACCATATTGCACCACATTTCGAAATCTTACGCAAAAGTTCTGGAAGGAATTTATAACTCGTGCAACGCCCAGATCAACACTTCCGAGAATTGATCGGCAGAAAATTAGCCCACAAAAGAAACTTTCAAGGTTTAAGGGAACCGGCCTTCCATAACTCAATTTCTCAAGACAAAACAAAATAGCGAAAATGTAACCCAAAATAAGACTTCAATTAAAATAGCGATATTCATTCCTACGAAGCGGCAAACAAATTACGGAATTAATTCAAGTGTATAAAGCGGCACATTTTAAAATGAACATAACAGCGTCTCTCTGGTGCTCTTTTAATCTGCATTGGATGCTTCGTCCTGTTTGCCCGATGTATGCTTTCCCACATGAACATTCCAGTTGGTATACTCCTCTTGTTGATAGTTTGGGTAGACGGTCTTTGTTTGGAGGGAATACTTGTTGGATTTTCTTTACTTTTAACGTGTCCTATCTGACACCGATGTTTTTCTTTCCTAACGTTTTCTTTAATCTGTCGGTTACTCCAGCGATAAAAGGCAAACAGGCATAGATAACAATTTGTTCTTGTTCCTTTTCCTCTTTGGGTTTCGTGTGGCAGGCATTTCGTATTTCCTTTCTAGTGTAACCATTTTTCATAAGAGCTAACTCGACTTGCTTCCGTTCTTCTGGTTTACTTATTTCGTCAGGGATCTTGTTTGCTCTGTGCATCAAGGTTTTGATTAAGGATCGCTTCTGTTGAGGATGATGGTGTGACTTAGCGTGGTGGTAACGGTCGGTCTGTGTGTGTTTTCTTGGGCTATACTGCATGGGCTAGCTTGTTGTTATCCCCACGTTTTACCAGGACATCCAAGAATGGTAGTTTTCCGTTTTCCTCATTCTCCCTGGTGAACTTAGGCCCTTGTCCCACCAAAGCTGCGCTACAGCGACGCGACAACGACACGATGTCGCCAGCGTGTATCTTTCATGTTTCACCCGTGGTTTATATACACCGTACACCCACCAACGCTTCAGCAAAGAAACATCCAAGCTGCGTGTCGGCTTCTTGTTGCCGAGCGACTCGACAGGTCAGTTTTGAAGCAACATTCAAGCTGTGTGTGCGGTGGTATATTGCAATCACATCGTCGTCTTCACTTGATGACATTGTTCACTGAATTGAATGTAGAAAACACGTTGCTTTGGTGGGATAACTCTATGTCGCCTGCTTGTGTCATGTCGAAATCGTGTCGTTGTCGCGTCGCTGTAGCGCAGCTTTGGTGGGACAAGGGCCTTAATTCTTACATGTTGATTGTTAAGGGGGTTTAAGAATTCTCCTAATGCTTTTTTTTTTCATGTGGTCATACGACGAAGGTATCGACGACGTATCTAAACCAGCATTTTGGTTTTTTGTGGGTAGATTGGATGGCTTCTTCTTCGAATGTTTCCATGAATATATTGGCGATGATTGGGGACAGAAGAGGTCCCATAGCTGCACTGGATTTCTGTACGTAGAAATCCCCGTTCCATAGGAAGTATGTCGTGTCCAGGCAGATTCTTGCTAATTCGGGTATGTCTTCTCTTAGTCCTTGTGTTATAAACCGTTATTGCATTATGTTTAGTGCATCGTCAACTGGCACATTGGTAAATAGTGACTACATCGAAACTGACGAGGATATCATCGGCAGTTACTTCTTGTTCTTTTATCAACTCGACAAAGTGTTCTGAGTTCTTTACGAAAGTTTCGGTTTTTCCGACGTCTGGTTGTAGAGACTTAGCGACATATTTGGCCAGTTCGTATGTTGGGATCCACAAGTGCTAACGATTGGTCTCAGAGGGTTGCCAGGTTTATGTATTTTTGGTAGACCGTAAAGTCTGGGTGGTCTTGTCTCTGAGGGTAAGAGATGACGTTGTTGTTCTAGCGGTATGGAAGATTGTTTGATAATAGCTCTTGTTTGACCTTCTATTCTTTTGGTTGGGTCTTTTTTTAAATTGCTGTGTAGTTGTGGATCCAACAATAAGTTAATCTTTTGTTTGTAGTCTTCTGTGTTCATGATTACTGTTGCATTTCCCTTGTCTGTCAGTGTTATGATAACGTTGGGATTGCTTCATATTTCTCTCAATGCTTTTTCCTCCGCTCGGTTGATGTTTCTGGCTGGAGCTTTGGAACGTTTTAGACTACGGCAAGTTGCATGTCTGATTTCTTCTGCTTCTTCGACTGGAAGTGTCCTTATGGTGCTCTCAACTTCGGAGATTATTTCTTGTGTAGTAGTCGGAGCAATGGCGAAGTTCATTCCTTTAGATAAGACTGATACAGTCTTCGGCAGGTGTATGATCAGATAGATTCACCACTGTTCTTCTCTCGCCCAGTTTGTGTGTAATGTTCTGGTGTTTGGAACATAGCTTTTCGGACTTCTTTATTTGTTTGTTGGTGGTTGTTAGTGTGTTAGTAACTTGTCTGACCTTGGGCCACCAGACAAGTTCTCCATAACATAGCATAGGTCTAATCACGACAGTATACAGCCATAATGTAATTCTGGGAGAGAGTCCTCAGGATTTACCTACAGGGCGGCAACACTGCCTGAAAGCCGTGCATGCTTTTTCAGTTTTAGCTTTCAGATGTTTCTCCCAATTCAGCTGTTTATCAAAAATAACTCCCAGAATTTTGACATTATCTGAAAAGCTGAGAAAAGTGTCAAATAGTAAAGGTGTACGTAAGGGTCCAACCTTCCTTTTCTTCGTGAAAAATACCATTTCTGTCTTCAAGGGATTGGCAGAGAGCGACTGATCACTACACCATTTTTCCGTTGTTTGGAGAGCCGTCTGCATAAAGGTGCAGAGCGTGCTCTCAAATTTCCCTGTGATGAGGATGGCAATGCCATCCGCATATCCAATGGTATAGAACCCAGCGTCCATAATGGTTGACACAAATCAATTTGTAAATGCGAAATACCGTATCTAAAAGTATCTGGGAAGAAAGTAATTCGGTTTTGTTGGTATGTGATGTCAGCTAGATGTTTCTTTGTTTTATTTTCGGGTTTAAGTTAATACCCCACTAATCTGAATTCACAGACTAAATTCAAAGCATTTATTTAAATATTTTGGAAGAACTGTTAAAGAAAGCGATTTTTAAGAAATTTCACACTGCAAGGAACAACGTTTCATACAATGATCAACAGTACGTTTTAATTTATGAAAAATAATTTTTCTGATATTTCATACTGTGAATACTACGAGACACTATTTCTGAGGAAAATATTTTATTTAAATATGATAAACCACTTATCTTGTTTTTTTTAAGCTAGGCCGCTCGCAGACCTTTCGCCAAGTTATGTTAAGGAATCAGTGTTTGCAGTTTGTTAGCATACATTTTTGTAGATAGTTGGTGATGGTTGCCTATGAAAAATAATCAAGCCTGAAAACAATTGTTGTCGCCCCTTAAAAGCCTTAATTAACAGTTAAAATAATTAAATGCCCTTAATATGATTCAACCCAACACTACTCATACACTGATGCCCTCACACTTTACACTTACTAAGGTGAATAATATTACAGCGAATGATAAAACGGACATTAAGCGAGTCCGGTTGTCCTGCACACATCCTTGACGACTTAATGGAGAATTGCCACGAACGGCGTTGGCCCCCAGGACTGTGTTCTTTAGAGACGCGGCAGAGTAACAGGCGGCAGTACGAAAATTACGTTTGTAAGCGCATTCCAGGAAAGCAGGCGGTCTTAGTTTTACATTGCGACAACCAGCATATGAGCGAAGAGATGATGGTTGAGCCAGGCTTAGTTATGATATTTGCTCATGGCATTGAGTGACATGAGCCGATCGGATGCACTTTTCCCCCTTTCATGTGAAGGTTCTCTTGCGGAAAGACGTTAGCTAAAAAATTGACTGTATTACGTCTTGATCATTCCAGTTAGTGCTTTGTTGCTGCTTCTAATTGTTGTATGATAAGCAATTTTGAAAAGCATATCTAAATGTTGATGTAATACGTTTGTATGAAATTAAACTTTTTCATTTTTTGCGTTTTACACACAGAAAATGATGAATGTATTATTTGGTTTAACGAGCAGCACCTGAAAGTTGTAGTTCAATGCAGGTCTTATAAAATAATCTTCAAGTGGCTGAAATTTTCAGTCTCAGTATTAATGATCAAAGAATTTTTTTGTATGTTATAGATAGCGTTTGATATGTGGATGGTATACAGAGTAGCCCACCGAAAACGAATCACGCGTGTTTTGTGATACTTAACCTCAATTCTTCGAAAAACGTCATCTATCTTCAACCCCAAAACCCGGCTGATTTTCACCTTACAAATGTTAAATGGCAAGAGGTCTCAAAATTCATAGTATTTGAAAGCCCGATGAATTTGCTTTACAGCAGTAATTTTGTTTTGAATTCTGAACATTCGTTTCCGTGGAAATGTGGTTCAGGGTAGTAAATGTTCGAAATGAGCACCACCATCGCCCATACGGTAATAAAGGTTCTGTTCAAAATATCTTTGCACATTCTGAACCATTTGTAGAGTGAATAGACGCCATTCGATGATTATACGTTGTCTTAAATGTTGTAAAGAATCGCTTTGGGTTGCATAAATTTTACTCTTCAAATGACCCCACAAAAAGAAATCAAGCGGAGATACACCTGCCCATTCAATAATGCTTCTTCTTTCAATCCATTGTCCTGGAAACCTTCGATCCAAATACTGTCAAACAACCAGTATATAACGCGGATGAGCTCCTTCCTGTTGGAATATTAAATGATCTTCGAAGTAATGATCATCATTCTATATGATATTAGGGAAGCAGCGTTGCGGACAAGCGCGAGTACTGGTCAAACAGTGCTCAAAGTTAAGGAACGATCCGCGCGGTGTCTACTTGGATGGGTGACCAAAATCTTCGCTCTAACGCTGCAATCCTCGGTGCCTCGGAGAGTACCTAAAACCGTCGGTCCCCCTGGGTTAGTGTGCCACGGCACTAACTACCTCAAACAGGGTTAAAGTGGCAACAGGGTGCGGAATTGCCTTCGGGTCTCTCCGCAATCATTTCCCATACGCAATTTTAATTTATACTTTCTCTGAAATTACTTAACATTGGGTCAAGGTTGTCTTGTAACAATTCCAAGTACATATAACGACGAATGCTGCAACAAACAAAACAAACAACCAAAAAAATATATATGTATATATAGCGGGCTGGTTACAACATTCGTCGTTTCCGGCATCCAATACGCCAAAGTTTTCTGTCTTGAGTGCCTTCCTGGGCTAACTGCCTACTTGACATTGCCTCTTGCACTGCTTGCCCCCCAGGTGGGGGTCGATCTCGCCTCCTCCTTGCGGCAGGGAACCATTTCCAAATTTTCTGTGGTCATCTAATTTCTTCCTGCGATTTAGGTGTTCATACCGCACTAGTCTTTTCCACTCTATTCTATCTATTATATCCTCTTCCACTTCCGTTCTTTCCTTGATAATTCTCTTGGGAATGTGTTCAAGTTTTGATACTTTGCGGCTTCTTCTTAGGGCATCCATTTCGAGTGCTTGCAGTCTTAGATATTGTTTACTTCCCAGACTTCTGAGTTGTACAGTACAATTCCTTCTACAATAATCTGGTATATTCTTCGTTTTGTGCTGTTTCTAATTCCCTTGCTCCACCATAAACCATGTAGTACATCTGTTCAGTCAAATTAGCAGGTAATAAAGAAGGACCAACGAGAGAATCATCAAAAATGCCAACCCAAACATTAATTTTTCGGGGTGCTGATCATGTGTTTCTTGAAATGCCACAGATTAGGATCTTACCAATAACGATATTTAGGGTGATTGACTGTAGCATTTACGAAAAAAGTGCATTCGCCGAAAAAACAGGGGAAGAAAATTTGGATTATTTATCGTCCGCTCACTTATAGTTTCACAAAAATGCAAACGGCGTCACAGTCATCTTCATTGTGTTCGTGTGGCAAATGAATCCTGTAATGATAAAACTTGTGGTGTTTCAAAGTTCGTTGAATACTTCTTCTTCTTCGCGTGCTTATCCGTTCGAGATGTTAGCTATCCTCATAGTGATCTGTACTTTGTCTACAGCTCGTCGAAATAATTCCAAGGTGGTGACCCCAAACCATTATCGTAAATACTTAAGCCATGAAACTCTTCTTCTACCGGGGCCTCTTCTTCCTA
Source organism: Limonius californicus (assembly GCA_014611495.1). NCBI lineage: Eukaryota > Metazoa > Arthropoda > Insecta > Coleoptera > Elateridae > Limonius > Limonius californicus. The sequence goes on from JABXWE010013445.1 coordinate 27,308, forward strand.
TCACATTTCCCTCCAGAATGAGATGCAATATTCTGTATCTTTCGTTATTCCACATAATACGACCAAGGTATTCAAGTTATCGAGTTTTCACCGTTTGTAGTATCTCTGGATCTTGACCCATGCGGCTTAGAATTTCCAGATTCGTCACACGGTCAGCCCACGATACTCTTAAGATGCACCGCGAAGTACACATCTCAAATCTCAAATGCCTGTAATATCTTTTCAGTTGTGTCGGTTAACGTCCACGATTCCACGGCGTAGAGTACCGTCATCCGGGGTAATATGGGACATTTTTCTAGATATCTTGTAAGGAAAAGCTATCGGAAAATTGAAAAAAGTATCATGGGTTCGTTAGAGCTATCCAATATACATTTTTTTTTGTTAAAATATTGTCCTTTGTCATATATGTATTTTTTGGTGGGTGTCCCATAACGGCCTAAAATTTAATGTTACAAATGAATGAAAAACTGTGTCTGGTCCCAAATTAGTCTCAATAGAGATAATAAGGGACATTTTCTATTAAAAAAAATGTTTAGGTAGGTCAGTTTGATTAACATTGTTCAGGGAAGGGTTTTATTAAAAATGAGTGTATTTACAAAATCTTTATTTCAATTCAACCAAAAACAACTTGAATAATAAAACAAAACGTTTAAACTCTCAATAAATAAAATAAAACGTAAAATCTCTCAAAAAAACAAAAGTAATCAGGTTAGAACATACGACTAGCCATATCGTATTACATCGTGGTCAAAAATGTATCTACACCTGGTTATTATGGCTGCTGATAGTCTGTTTTTTATATCATTTATAGTGACATTACAAATGTCGTCAACGTGGGGAAATACAACAGTATTTTTTTTACCTAAGTAAGGCCTCATGCACTTTACAGAAAAACATGATTTCTCACTCGAATGATCGAGGATTTGTGCAACAAATTGCTTTGTTTCTTCTTTTTTGTATTTCTGTTGTAGATGAATGTGACTACAACAAAACAGTCTTTGATTAGATTTTCAGAAGAAGGTTCAATTAAAGCAGGAACGACAGTTTTCTTCTTTACTCCAGAATATCCAGGTTGGTCGTTTTCTGCTTCTCCTACATCAGAGCTTTCAACTTCTGACACACAACCTATCTCTTCATCACTTTTTGCTGTCCACCTGTCGATTTCCTGAGATGATTCCAGCTGCTGAGATGACATTGGTTTTGCGATATCCGCTTCTGCAATAGACTTTCCGGGGGCAACACTGATTTTCTTGTTTCTTTTTTTTTGTATTTTGATTTGATGCAAATGTGTCTTTTACAATATCACCGAATGATTCTATTAGAACTCTGTTTTTTACGTTTATTTAATTTTCTTGTAACTTCTTAGGAAGTTTGATAACTTCTTCCTTATTTAAAGGAAATATTCCTGTTGCCCTAAATCCCGCCTGGATATTTTGTTTAGATTTGGGCTCCAATTCTTGCAGACTTTCTTTAAGTTTTTCTGGGAACACTGTTTTTGGAATACAACCTTTATTTCTCTGCTTCCACTTTAAAAGAACCTTTCTCCGGATTATTTCAAGAGGTCTGAAGTAAGCCACGTCAAGTGGCTGACATAGGTGTGTAGAATTTGGGATAAAGAAGGCAAAATTGATGTTCATCTCTTGACATTTTTGTATAACTGCAATTGACAAATGTGAAGCTAAGTTGTCTCCCAAAATAACTTTTATTCCATCTTTGTGTTTAAAATAAGGCACAGCAATGTTTAAAAACCAATCCTCAAAAATTTGACTGTCAAACCAGCCGCTCTTTGATCTATTGTAGCGACTGCCCTTGGGGCCGCCTAATATCCATTCAGGGTATAAATGTTTCGCTTTATATACAATGTATGGAGGTAGAGTGGTTCCATCTGCTGCCACAGAAAACATTACGGAGACAGAACTTTTACTGGAATCTAAATAACGTCGTGCATGTTTTGATCCACGTTTAACTAAAACTTTTTGGCGGCCAGGATCATCACATAGGGTAGTTTCGTCATAATTTACTATATGTGATGCTGGAACGCCTTTTAAACACTTTCGTAATTTGGCAAAATAATCTTCAACAATTTGACTTCTGTATCTTTTCATGTTCTCGGCATGCCTTTTTGATAATTTGTGACGTTGCAGAAAATTCTTCACCCAGTCCACAACCGGCAAATTGTTCTTAAAATATTTAATTGTTGTCGGTTGTGGTGCGTAGTTTTTGCTTATTACCACGTACTTGCTCTTTTTTGCGGTTAGAGAAATTCCATACCCAATAACATAGCCATTTGCTTTGTACTCAACGTACGATCGACAGCAACGTGGCCCAAACCTCGACTTTCACTGTATCATTTCTTACCAGATTTTCAGCATTTTCGCTTTGTATTTGCGATAGACCTAGTTTCCCGAAATGTTATCACTAACTCTATTACGTACTTGAGATTCACATGCTTATCTGCATGTTGCTCATTGAACAATTCCATGCTTCTACTGTCATAATGATTATTTCCGAAAAAAACAAAGCAATTATTTCAACTCTTTCTGGACTCGAATAATAAATGTTCTAAAGAAAACAACGACACCTACGAAACACGACGTGGCACTGAACATTCAAATGTTTACGCCAACTAATACCGTCTAATCATTCTATGGATGCTCCAGAACTTTTACTACCCTGTAAGTTTGGAGTGCATTTCCGCGGGAACTATTGCTCGGAATCCAAAAAAAAAGCACTACTGTGAAGCAAATTTGTCGAGCTTTCAAATGGTATTTTTTTATACCCCTTACGATTATAATTTTTAGAGCAAAAGTCGCCCCAATTTTGGCATCGAAGGTATGTGAACGTAAATAGCCATCTACATGTCCCCGTGGCAAATTAATTTGACGTGTTCGGGCGTTTTTTGAAGAATTGAGGTATAATGTACAAAACACGCCTGTTTTATTTTCGGTAGGTCACCCTGTATGATTGATAAATGGTAAATCTTATCCGAAAGGCACTAGCAATGCCATTGTTTTTTTTTTGATTTGTTGATTTATTAGATCTATATTTAAACTTCATAATTCCTAAAACCCTTTAGTATAATAATACAAAATTTGCTATTAACAAAGTTGAATTTCGAAGTACAAAACTAATACATATTTCAATTATGTACAACAGATTTGTGTGAAAGTATATTTTGACCAACAGATCTACAAAGTTTGCTCCCCATGGATGAAATAATCCGTATGAATCCGAAATAATATTGAAAATGACAAAAAAAAACGCAATAAAATTTGTTTATTGTGGGAAAAACAGCTTTTATGAATGTGTTTTTGCAACTATTTTGATGAGTTGAGTCTATGTATCCTCTTAGTTGTGCAATGTCATTAGTACATATAATAATGGTACACAGCGAATTGGACTCTTTTAACAATGTATTTTTGCGACGATTTTGATAGGTTGTTCTCATGTCACAATGTGAATAAATAGTAATGTTAAAGTTAAAGTTTAACTGTATAATAATAATCATCATCATAATCGCGATCCTCGTTTGTACCCCTTGGTTTTAAAACCATGGGCAGTAAGTATTTAAAAATGACTAAATGATAGATTGTCTGCTAGATCTGTTTTGTAAAATTTTGTTAAGTTATCTTCATACTAACATTTGAATTAATTATCTAACAAAGTGGTTGAAGAAGAAGGCAAAACTCTTACCAAATAATTATGAATACATTTGTAGCCAGTGTTTGAAAAAAATCGCCTTTACTGATTTATTTGTACTATGGCATTCTAGAAGTTTTTGTCCCATTTATAAATTTATTGATATTATTTGGAATAGTAAAGACAATATTTCCCTGGGGAGCAACACCCTGTATAAAGATTACATACATTCTCTTAAAAAGACATATTGGTTTTCACTACAGTATTTTAAATTCTACATTTTTATTTTCTTTTATCAGTTTAAAGTGAATACTGATGTCACTAATTTTGTGATGTACATCTTTACATATTTCCTTTTTTTTTTACATTATTATAACGTTATCTTAAATATGGCTAGGTTATTATAATTTTATAAGGCATATATGATCTCAATTGCGCAAATTTAAATTGTTCCTGCGTCCAAAGTGTGGAGATTTGGTTTTAATGACTAGTCAATGTCAGTAAAATTTTGAAATGTGATTTATTGAATATGCACTAATTTTTGCTTACTGTTCAGTTGAATTGTCAAAATGAAACGATTGGTGCCAAAGCGCTCAACTTTCCAGCATATCTTGATGCAGATGCTTCGTGGTCTTCAACTAGTAGAACTTCCCCGTTATAAGATATATAAAATAAGTTTGCTAGTTATGTTTATGTTAGTTACAAGTCCGATGCTACAGGTTAGGTAGTCAGCTGTAATTTGTAAGGTTGAAGATCACAAGGTCAATCAGAAACACATTTCACTGAAGTTTGCTTGAAATGTGTTTTACATGTTTGTTATTTAAATAGACAGAAGTATATATGAAACATTGTTTTAGTTTTTAATGATAGCGATTTTTATCAAAACAAATAAGTAAATTGACGTGATTTAATAATATCTCGCAAATCTTTTAATTTGGTTACCTTTTATTTATTGTCAGTAATGGCGAGGCTCTACACCCCATGAAGGGGTTTGGCCTGCAAGGCGGAAGTTCAGAGTTCCCGTATCCTTGCTGTTGCACCCGGTTGTCGCGTGCCAAATTCATGTGGTGGACATCACGCATACGACAACCGCATATTCTCCCTTGTTCCTACATTCTGATATCTAAAAATATCCCATACGTAATTTTAATTCCAATTTTTAAAAATATCTTTCAAAATATGTGTTTTACTCCTACTTTATAGCAGTTTCGTTATGTTTTTTCAAAATTATTGTAGGTATTTGTTAATTGAGGGATTAAGTGTACCGTATATCTAAAAATAACTCACATATTAAATAATTTTTATTTACAAATATTTTGAGCTATAGTAATAAGTTTTAGTATTTGAAAATGGTTCTTTTTTAGAATGTCCTGTAGATATTTTAAATGTTTTTAAATACAGATGCAAGATATTTTTAAATAGATAAACTAAATATATCTCAAATACGTACAAATATCCTACGTTATAAATAAAAATTATGTGGGTCAGTTATTCAGCAATACCTTTTGGTATTTTTAAATAATTGTAGTTTAGATATTTAAATTTCGTTGAGTATTTTAAGCTGAGGGTTTCAATGTATCTCATAATATCTAAAAATATCTGACATGTTAAGTATGTCGAATAATCTGAAGAGCATTTTGATGTTATTTATTTAAAAATATCGTAGATATATTTTTAATTAATTAAAATTGTCTGGGATATTTTTAAACATTTGTACTTTAAGATATTTAAATGACTTTGAGTATTTTCAATTGAGGATTTCAATGTATCTCATAATAATATCTAAAAATATTTGACATGTTAAGTATAATCTGAAGAGCCTTTTGATGTTATTTATTTAAAAATATCGTAG
>JABXWE010013448.1:0-32479 GCA_014611495.1 Limonius californicus
AGCTATATCATAGTTTAAAATTTAAAAATAACAGGTTTAAAAACAAAAAAAAAAATACATGCTGTTACCTCATCTCGTGGTTGCCCGGTATTTTACTTCAAATTTAAAAAATTATATTTAGGGCTCCAGGTAAGTAGGTTCTGCCATTAACAACACTCAATAGCAACTATCCCATTAGCTATCTACGGTCTGCAGCGACCCATATATTTTACGGAGTGGCTACTAATAGTGGATGTAAGTTATTAAAACTATAGCATTATTAAAAAACTGGAAATAAAAGATTTCATTTCATAAATCAATTGTTTCAGTGACGGAAATAATTTTTAAAATGTTTTTTTTTCTTCAGATGTCCCGTAAGCTACCATGCATTGTATCAGCGACAGACCCGCACATCCAGTGGTTCAAGGAAAACAGAGCACTCCGAATAGAACGATTACAACGTCCACTTTATGCCACTTATTTTCGCCTTATCAATTGAAAGGGGCTCTACTTAATATGCGGGCGTAGATCATATAAAGATCTGCGAAGTGGACAGCATCAACGCTGCTCTGGATTCTGTTATATGACATCTATATTTTTTGATGTTCAACTTGCATTACTTAAGAAACTGACGGCTACTCTTAAGTTTCTTGGAAAGTATTTATGTGAATTAGTCAGCACGCAAAAAACGCATTGCAAATTGCTTAAATTGTTAAGAACTTTATGTAAACTGTTTAGGTAAGAGATAATCATATGTGTTTTGATTTTATTAACTGATATAAATATACAGGGTGTTAATGAATTGCAAGGACAAACTTCTAGGGCTTAAAGTATACATGAAAACAAACTTTTTTGTTAATAAATGTATGGTCAAAAGTGATTCCTTTCAGGGATAGAGCTTCTCAAAGATCCTTTAAGAAGCGCCCAAATGTAGGCAACTCAATTTACTACCTACTATTTGTTTTCATAATGACGTAATTAATACAGGACGGAAATTAATACAGGATAAATAAAGCCCTCTTTCCCACTTTTCAAATTCAAATTAAATTTAAAATACATTTCAATGACAATTCGATATTTTTGAGATATTTTTTGACTTTTCTTGTATTCATTTCTTTCTGTACCTTTTATAATTCGTTTTTTTTTTCGTTCTGTGATTTTTGATAATTATTTTCGTTATGTGTTTCGTATTTTTTTGTTATGGCGAATTATACTTTTGCCGAACAGCATGACATGATGTTCATGTATGGAGCTGCTTGGGGTAACGCACGCGAAGCTGCTCGCCTGTACCAAGAACATTTTCCGAATAGGAATCATCCATCGCACAAGGCCTTTGGTGTAGTTTCACGTCGGCTGCGGGAGGAAGGTGCATTCGTTGTCAACAGACACAACTATGGAGCTACCAGAACAAGGCGAACGATTGATTTTCAGGAATAAGTTTTGGAGAGAGTTGCTGAAAATCCTTCTACTAGTTCAAGAGCCATAGTTCATGAAATGGGAGTGAACCGTGTTTCAGTATGGAGCTACTACATAAGCAGCAGCTACATCCGTACCATCCACAGAAGGTACAAGCCATGGTCCAAGCAGATTTACCCAGACGGGTAGAATTTTGCCAGGAATTTATGCGGCGGTTTAATGAGGATCCAGCATTCCAAGTAAACGTTCTGTTTAGTGACGAAGCATCTTTTACGAAAGAATGAATATTCAACAGTAGAAACAGCCACATTTGGAACGACGAAAATCTCCATGCTGTGGTTGAAAAAGAATACCAGCAAAAATTTTCAGTGAACATTTGGGCCGGGATTGTTGGCGATAGACTCATTATACCTCATATCTGCTACCCCAAAGATTCAAAGATTAACAGGAGCACTTTATTTAAATTTCTTACGCCATGTCCTGCCTGAACTTTTGGAAGATGTTCCACCTCAAATGTGGCTGCAGCACGATGGTGCACCTGCTTTAACCCCACTTGATATCTTTTTGTGGGGTCATATTAAAACGTTAGTGTATGCTACCCCAGTTGAAACTGCAGAAGAACTTACCGCGCGTATTCTTGCTGCATGTGAAGAAGTTCAACAGACTCTTCTTATATTTGGAGCGGTGCGCAGGAATTTACTTCGTAGATGTGCCTCGTGTGTAGAAGCTGGGGGCGACATTTTGAACATTTACTATAATTTTGTTAATTTTTGAATTAGTTATTGTAAATTTTTCAAATAGTTGATTTTTGCTTTGTAATTTTGGTTTTCTCGTTGCTTAGTTTTGAAACATTTTGTTAATTAATTTATTTTAAATTTAATTTGAATTTGAAAAGTGGGAAAGAGGGCTCTATTTATCTTGTATTAATTTCCGTCGTTATGGAAACAAATAGTATGTAGTAAAATAAGGGGCCTCGGTGGTCTAGCGCGGTAACGCGTTGCCAGTCGAGGCCGCAGCGAATTGTAGTCGTTCCGCTGGGGTTTCGAATCTCAGCTGTCGCGACCGCATTAGTTAAGTTTAGGGTGCATGTTGCATAAATATTTAGTGTGTGAGGGACGCCCGCGCCCCCTGAAGTAATGCGAAAGCGGTTCCGGGGGGGGGACGGTAGTATGAATGAAAAAAAGTATGTAGTAAATTGAGTTGCCTACATTTAGGCGCTTCTTAAAGAATCTTTGAGATTACCTTGCTATACCTGAAAGGAAACAATTTTGACCATACATTTATTACCAAAAAAATGTTTGTTTTCATGTATACTTTAAGCCCTAGAAGTTTGTCCCTGAAATTCATTAACACCCTGTATAGTTCTAACTATTTAAGAAGCATTGGGTTGAAATAATTAAAAATAATTTGTAAAATTAACGAATAGAATTTTTTATTTAACATGGTGATGGACAAAATAATTGCCAGCGTTAAAATACTACCAAGATATAAGATTGGAAATAAAAACATACGTATTGTCTGCTATGCAGATGATGCAATTCTCCTTGAAAAAACTGAAAATGACCTTCAGAGCCTTTTACAGCTTCAAAGCAATATAATATGGCTGTTTCAATTGAGAAAACTAAATCAATGGTTATATCTAAAGAGCTGATACGTTGTAAGCTAGAAATAGAAGAATACATGATAGAGCAGATAATGGATTTTAAGTACTTGGGAATAGAGATATCAAGCGATCGCAACCTTTATAAAGAAGTTCGATATCAGGCACGAAAGGAGCAAGAATTTCAAGGTACCTTCGTGATGTAACTTGAAAGAACAGGTATCTCAGTATAGAGCGCAAAGTTAGAATTTAGACATCTATTGTGACACCCGTACTGACATACGAAGCAGAAACCCGTTACGACACAAGTAAAACAAAACAATTAATGCGTACCACAGAGATGAATACATTAAGGACAATTGCTGTAAAAACGAAATTGGACCGAGTGCGAAACCAAGATATAAGAGACCAATATGGACCATAATGGAAGTAATAAAAGTTGTGAAAAGAAGAAGGAACGAGTGGGACAATCACGTCAGCAGAGCACATAACAGGCTAATCAAAATAGCCACAGATTTAAAGCCGGCAGGAAAAAGAGACCCGGGTAGACCGAAGAAGAGATGGGCGGAAAGTTTGTTGTCGTCGTCGTTATGGTGTATAAAGCACTCGAGATAAAGCGTGAAGAAAAACAGGTGTAACACCTACTATAAAAGAAGAAAAAGAAGAACGAATAGAATGTTTTTTGTAAATATAGAAATATAAAATTTAAAACGTGTTTATTTACTGTTAGAATGTAAACCTTTAGTGACGACCTAGCAATACAGATGGGCGGTTAAGACCTTTAAGTTTGATGGAAAATCATTTTAACCGTACATTACATGTGATAAGTGTAATCTTGGTTTTAGACAGCTGATAATTTTTGTGCTTGGAAGGTGTTTTTGTTAATAAAACTGTTTACACTTTATTAAAGTTGTGCTAGTAAAACAGAGTTATAAAATATATTCTTCAACCCGAATCTTTTCATACCTATATTTGCTAATTTAGTTGGGGAATGCATATTAACCTTATTTAAGCTGTACAGACGTGTGTTAAAATATACCTCGACTTCCTACTTTTTCAACCTTATGCGTTACTGTGCCGAAATAGCAGGAAGTCTTTTAATATACTTTTAGGTTTAGGTTTCTAGGGGCCTCGGTGGAGTAGTGCGGATACGCGTTGTCACTCGAGGTCACAGCGACATGTGGTCGATCGGCTGAGGTGTTCGAATCCCAGCTAGTGCGACCGCATTTCGCTTAGTTAATTTTAGGGTGCATGTTGCATGAATGTTTAGTGTGTAAGGGACGCCCGCACCCCCCTGAAGTAATGGGAAAGCGGTTCCGGATGGGCGAGGGGACGGTAGTATGAATAATTGAAAGAAAAAAAGTTTAGGTATCTACCTTTACGCCATGGCCACTTTACAACGCCTGCTTTCTACATCACTTTAAAGTATCTATAAATTAAAAATTGCAGTGCAGTGTTCCAAACTACTTAAACAATATACAAAGTGATTTTTTAAAAAGTCAGTTGCAGCAAGCTTAGAAAAAAAGCTATTCCGTCTGCAGTCAGTTGTAATGAGCTTTGATTGACATTTACCTGTATGTCAAACTGTGTGACAGTTCAGGTAGTTAAAAATTTTGGCTCAACAAAATGTGAAAATGAACAAGTATTTAGTTGCAAATGATTTGTAATTTACTAAGGTAAGTAAATTACAGGTTTTTTGTCAAGATTTCTTTCTTTCTGTTACAATTTTCATATTGTCAGATTCTAAAGCTTAATATAGACGGGACAATCTCTAGCCTACTGCAATTGACTTTTTAAAAAATCACTTTGTATCAACAATCCCTATTTTTATGTATGGTCGTCTGAGTATTTTTATTCGTTTTTAATTTAGTTTAATTAGTAATGTGGTCTACTAGTCCCTGCTTACAGATAAGTTACGGAAATTCAAAGTTTAAAAGGACACCTACGACCTGTTAGAAGGTGGCTCAGCGATAGAGCGTTTGCCTTTCATTCGGGAGGTCTTGAGTTCGAACCCCCCGGGCCGTCTGTCCTTACTCAGGTTTTTCGTGGTTTTCCTAGGTCATACAGGTAAATGCTGGCACAGTATCATCCACGAGATTCCCATATACAATATTCCTAATAGTTGCCATCTTTATATTCCCGCTACTGGTTGAAGAGGGGCTGAGAGATTCAAAATAGTAATATTTTCAGCGTGTTAATTTGAATAGCTGCTAATCATTTTTTCTCACAAATTTCGTTTTGCGTTCCCGGTCGATTGCCCCTTTAGTCAATCCGGGTCTTGGTGTAAGTAAAAATCCTTTGAATGTACATACGACAATTCAACATGCAGAAATTGTGCTAATTGGCAAATTCCTTATTTTCAATGTAGAAGTTAAATATGTTTTCGTAGTATTTTAGGTTATACCATAATTTCACAAATCAGGATCTGCTCTGATATTTCAAATAAAATTCTTGGCTATTTTCAAAATACAAATTTGAGTATAAAATCTAAAATGTGGGAATAAAAATTCATGTCAAATACGCATTATGTAAATACATAATACTGTTTGAATAATTTAAGCAAGTAAGCAATTCCCGGAAAATTTTTCCCACAATGGGACTTGCCTGTTTACGAAAAACTATTTTAGATGACCAAAATAAGTTAACATAATTAATTATTTTAGCAGTTCTCTTTAATGTTATGTATAGGTGATTAATTTGAAAAACATATTAGTATCCCCTGTGTGAAGCGTGATATGTTAACTTGTTTATGTGTAATTTCCATGTCACGTAATCGAATTGTAATATTGGCCGTTAACACACGACAACGCCCTATTATATAAAGAATTTTTGTTGTTTCTGTCGGCAGTAGATAATTTACCCCTGTAATAATCGGATTAGCCGTTAAACGTATAAAGGTATGCAAAATAAAACATAATTAAATTAACACTAAATCGTCTTCTCTTATCACACAGAAATTTTGCAAAAATGTTGGCGGCTGCTCTTCGTCAAGCGACTCTGATAAGCAAAGATAAAAATGCTTCCGACAAGAAAGGCGATAAGGCGGATGATGCTTTTGACGATAACGCCTTAAAACCCAAGAGAAAACATCCAAGTTTCTTCGAGAACCTATGCGACTACTTCTCTGAATACAGTGGTAGTTCTAGTATCCATGGGATTAAATATATGGGTGAACAGAAGCGCACTATTATAGAAAAGTGAGTAAATCCCCTAAAATTAATTTTTAGTACAGCTTAGGGCCACTTAGACAAATTATTTTTTTTATAAAGTACTATGCGAAAATAGTTTTACTTTATGTGAAGATCAGGGACTAGCGGTCTCACCAAATTTCTGATAATTCTACTGAGTTTCACACTTTAAATGCACTATGGGCAGCATGGGACAATGTACAGTATGTTCATTAAAAAAGAACTGGCAGCTAGCCATGGTAAATTTTCGTATAGTGTCTTCTTACAGCATGCACTTTATAGGAAGCGAAATAACGAAATCTACTAATTTTTAAATCAGTACGTAAAACACGATTTAATTGGTAATAAAACAAATTTCCGCCTGTATACACTGGTATACACATGTTAGTTGATTTTCTGAACAAGTTGAACTTTATAATTAAATAATAATTAGATCTTCACGTTTCATTTCCGAATCGCTTCCCGTTAAAATGTATTCCTATGTATACGTCAAAGTGTATCACATATCCCACATAACCTCGAAATGTGATTGTTGTTGTTGTTGTCATTTATAAGTGACATTATGACTGTCAATTGTAACATATGGACTAAGCCATACCTTCATAAAAATTTCAAAGCCTGCTAGAGTTTGTTTTAATGAACATACTGTATTTCACATGGAAGAATCCTGTACTGAGTTGCCGGTTCCACGTGCCACCTTCAGTAGGATAAGGTTGAATTTGTAATGTCGGAGGTACTCAAACAGTTAACTTTTAAGTATTTCACATTATTTAATTCTACCTATTTAAAATTCTTCTCTAAGATTATTTAAAATAGGGATTATTAGAAGTTGTTGAAACTTTTAAGCCGAAGTTTAATCAGCATATGATGGAAGATATTACAGAAATATTGATCTTAAGGTACTTCGGCTCCCGCCAAATCACTGTGCGTTAAATAGCATTGAAATGATGTGGAGCCAAGTAAAGAGATACGTCGCTTCAAAGAACACCCCTGTAAAAGACGAGTATAAGTGAAAATTAATTCAGGAGGCGTATCGCGACGTAGCTGGACTAATTATGTACACCATGCAGAAAAAGTGGAAAATTATTATTATTATTATTAATGTGAATGAGGACAGCAATAGTGACTTTGATTACAGTGAATCAGATGCACGGGTTGTATAATTGCGTTAATTGTGATTGGGTATGTAAATATAATATTTGTAGTCATACGAATAGCTATAATTACAAACCTTTAATAATATAACTATATTAGTTATAAAATTTGTACAAATACAAAAATCGCCGTATAAGTTTTTGTCATTATAAACAAATAAATGACTGCGGAAAAAAAGGAAAAGTACCTGCTTCACCTAAGGCCCTTAATTCCCAGACAATGGGGATTGCTGACCTGTCATTGTCTGATAGGTCCTGAAGATTTCTCTTTGTCTTAAATTTTCCAGTATATTGTTAGAGACGACCTTACGGGGGGGGGGGGCGAATAAAAACTACTAAATTTTTATATTTAAATACGGTTGCAGCGTTTCTGCATTTCATTAATGCTGTTCGTGGGTAAAGAAACAGCGGATGCGATCAGAACTCACTGGCGGCGACAGGCAGGTGACATGCAACAGATAAATAAATACAGACTTACTGATCTGTTAATAAATGTTGGACAGTTGTACTCACCGGGGTCCTCCTGTTCCCTGTCCCTGGATTGGGATTTGAACAGGATACGGATGCTCATCTGCCGGCTAGCTGCTGTAGCCGCAGTCATTCGTAATCGTACAGTAATTACGACAATTATTCATATCTTGTGGATCACCAATTCTCCAGAGGGATCCAGGCTATGGACCAAGTCCATTGCCAATCTCTCTGTTATTCACAGAAGTCGCGGGGGGGGGGACTTGCCCTCTCAGCCCCACATGCGAAGGGGACAGTATCATTAGTCTCTACACCCCCGCGTAAAAGTCAGTCATACCATCCTGACATTAATATTGCATTCATAATAATAATAATAATAATAATAATAATAGCACAATTACGATGCAACCTCTGCCGACTTACTACCTCCCGTATGATTGCTAGGGGAATAATGATTAATCATGCCACATACATTATCTACTCATATAGCTACCAATATTCACTACGCTACTGTTTTCAACAACTATTTACATAGACACACCAATCGTGTATAGCAACCATAATGGAGCCCAATGCTTGAATATAATACCAAGTAGATAATACGTAACCATTTGGGTAAATACATACGAGGTCAGATAAATATGAAACGGGATTGGCACTACTGCGGACGCTATCAGAAACTGACTGTTTCCAAATTGTAGCTGGAACTTTCGTCTACACATAGCTACAACGGCATCCTGTCAGAACTTGCGTGGTAGGCTGTGCATGCGAATGAACAAGTTAGTGCAGCTGTCACATGTGACGCAAGGCAAACATGGAGCAGAGAGCGAACATTAAGTTTTGTTTCAAATTGGGGAAAACGGCCACGGAGACATTAGAGATGTTGAAAACTGTGTACGGCGATGAGGCCATGTCCCGTACTCGCGTTTTCGAGTGGTTTACCAGATTTCGTGAAGGTCGGCAGGACCTTTACTATGTTCAGAAGCCGGGTCGTCCGATCACAACGAGAAACTCCGTAACGATCGAAAAAGTCCGACAACTTGTGGCGGCTGATCGACGACTAACACTTAGAATGATGAAGCAGGCGCTGAGTATTAGCCGTGAAACCATTAGAACCATTTTGGAGAAGGATTTGAAGAAAATGAAGGTCTGTTCCAAATTTGTCCCGCACAATTTGACCGCTGAGCAAAAAGCGCATCGAGTGGACACCTCCCGCGACTTCATTGCAACAGCCAACAGTGACCCAAATTTTCTGGATTTAATTGTTACTGGTGACGAGTCGTGGTACTTCCAGTACGATCCAGAAAGCAAGAGACAAAGCATGGAATGGCGATCGAAGACGTCTCCCAGGCCAAAGAAATTCCGTCTCCAAAAATCGAAGAAGTGAAGACCATGCTGATCACTTTTTTCGACAGTCAAGGCATCATTCACAAAGAATTTGTGCCACCGGGTGTCACCGTCACTGGCCTGTACTACAAGGGATCATGACGCGTTTACTAAATCGCATTCGACTTGTGAGACCGCATTTGGCAGCCTCCGGCAAGTGGCACCTTTTACACGACAATGCCCCTGTGCATTCTGCCTTGATTGTGAAGACGTTGTTGGCGACAAGAAATCTCCCAGTCTTAAAACATCCTCCCTATACACCGGATATATCTCCAGCGGCCTTCATGCTGTTTCCTCGGCTGAAATTGACCCTCAAGGGAAGGCGCTTTGACGACCTGGAAGACATTCAACGGAATGTTACCGCCGAACTAAACGTACTTCCTCGCGACAAGTTTAAGCAGGCTTTCCGCGACTTGTATCGTCGATGTCAACGGTGCGTAGAATTCGAAGGAGATTACTTCGAAGGACGCTAGAGGTATTTTCACCTATGGCTACCTCACATGCTTTGTGTTTGATCAATCTCGTTATATGTTTGTCCGACCTCGTATGACGGTTCACGATATAGAAACCATATATAATATCAAGTAGATAACACGCAACCATTCGGCTAAACACATATAACACTTCATGGGATATTAACCATAACCTTGCCAGGGACGCCACTGCTTATATTAACTGACATTGCCATTGTAGCCTATTTTTATATATAATCACATAAATGGTAACTCTAAATTTGCACCTCGCCTCAGCTTAGAGAATTTTTTTTCTCATTCATTCATACTACCCCCCCCCCCGAACTGCATTCTCTCTCTCTTACTTCCTATGGTTCCAAGGGAACAAAGGGCGCCTTGCGACGTTTCCATGGCTGGCTTATATAAGTACAAGGTAGCCAACCTTGAACTGCATTACTACACCCAAAACTTAACTAAGCGAAATGTGGTCGCCCCAGTCGGGATTCGAAACCTCGACCGGTCGGACCGAATTTCGTGGTGACCTCGAGTGGCAGCGCGTATCCACACTGCTCCACCGAGGCCCCAATAGCTTAGAGAATACTCGTATCTTAAGCAGTTAATAAGTTCGCAAACGCTATTAATTAGTTATTATGCCAAAGATATGCAACTTTACGCCTAGCTACAATCACTGCCCCACGTCGACTGTCACGCTGACCCCTCTCAACACTCCGCCACAAGGCCTTTCCTTCAAACCTTTATAATTCATCCCAGCTGTTATAGAGCCGACAGAAGTTGCGTATATTTTAGATAATATTTATCTGTTGAATTTAAGTAATAATCACAGCAGGCAAAAGCCGTTGCCTAACAATATTTCACAGCACTGGGTTTAACTGCAACATACAATGAATTTAAAGTGAGAAACGATTTGAAGACTAAGAATCCAGTTAACATACCTTGAATTCTGAGACTGTGTTCTATTTATACATCTCAATTGTTAAGCTTCAGTATATTGAGAGCGTACAAGTTGTTCATTTGAAAATAATCCACGTGCAAACTCTTCTGATCCACATACATAGTGAAATAAACGCTTTTTGGTATATTTTAAGGAGAAAGACTACTAGACTAATCAATCCGCTGGAGCAGTGCGGATACGCACTGCCACTCGAGGTCACGCGAAATTCGGTCCGATCGGTCGATGTATCAATCCCGACTGGGGCTACTCCATTTCTCTTATTTAAGTTTACGGTGCTTGTGGCATGAATGTTTAGTGTGTAAGGGACACCCACACCCCCCTTAAGTAATGCGAAATCGGTTTCCAGGGAGGGGGGGGGGCGGTAACATGAATGAATGGGGAAAAAAGCCTAATTATTCAGCTTTGGCACAAGATTTAAAAAAATCACAATAACCGGTTACCTGAATTATAACCAGTTTCTGGAAAACGTTTATCCGTTTTTATATGCGGACTATAATGACTGGTTTTCCTAGCCCGGTCTGTTATGCCTGTTCTATTCTATATCTATTGTAACGAGTTATCGGTTACGATCGTTTATCGACTATGATGTCTTGTCGATTGTCACCAGATATCGGTTATGACAGTTCCGTTTTTATAAAAACTAGATACAACGGGACATTAGGGTTGTATGCATTATATTCTTAAAGGATAGTAGTTTGCAATAAGATGAAAAAACATTACTAAATGAAGCCCACGCACAGGGTGAGTCTGCTAAGACGAATTAGCTTAATATCTAGATTATTTGAAATAGATCAATTATTTTTGGACAGATTGTTATAGACAGTGCCCCTCAATGTCAAGACTTATCTAATTTTCTTACAATGAAAACAATGCCAAGACTCTGTTACCGACTTATTTTATTGTATATTATACGTATTGTTTTTAATATTGGCTGCAAGTCGCTGTATAGCGTTTAGGTAGTCGACCGCAAGGTCCAAAAAGAACATGAAAAGGAATATGTCGATGTAAAAAGTTGCATTTAATTTTTGATAACCAGGTCTGTTCAAGACCTCCTTAACGCTTAAACTAGATCGGCATCGGCGAGTAGAACAGGTGAGTTTTAGTAGAGAGTACTGTACGAACAATCACCGTGTCTAACGTGTCATAGAAAAATGTATCAATTATAATCTACCGTTGACTCTCGTCTTTGTAAATTATGAAAAGGCGTTTGACAAAATAGAAGTCAATGATATTATACCGAGAGACTCTATTTCTCCAAAGCTATTCAATCTGGTGCTTGAAGATGTTTTTAAGAATCTACAATGGCCGTATATGAGAATTAACTTTAACGGAAAATACCTAACTCACCTAACAACCGCAAACGAAATAATTTTATATCTATAGACGATGCTGTCTCTGTTAAATGACGATTCAATAACATAAACACCATCGAAAGAATTTCTAACAGCACGGAACATAGATCCATGAACCAATTGAGATCGTACGTTCTCATACATACTTGGTCAAATGTAAAGTTGAATAAAGAAACCCAAGATGCGGAGGCTGCCAGACAGAATGAGCTCGGATGGGAGGCTGTTGACTATACTTTTTTCCGAAAGGTTTTCAAAAAGAAGCATAAATGTACAACACTTGTGTACTGCCTATGCCAAAAAGTCATGGAACGACATGTAATGGGAATAAAACTGAACGATACAAAAAGAAACAAATTGATTCAACAACAGACTGGAGTAGATGACGTGGAGAAACGAGTGGCGAGGAGTAAATGGAATTGGGCAGGGCACATCATACGAACGATAGGTGGACTAGAAGAGTATTAATGGAGACCAAGACAAGGAAAGAGAAGTGTTGGACGTGTGTTCTTTGACTTGGCGACACCAAAAGGGCAGCTGGTGAACTATGGCAACGAGAAGCAGGAATAGAGAAACATGGAGAACCTGAGAGCAGGCCCATATCCAGCATGCGTGGGGCTTGAATAATGACAATTAAAATTGAGTTTTACTTTAACCTTATAATTTTACAAAATGTACTCGAGCCACCTTACTTTGTAAAAACCGAATCAAAACAATTTCCATTGACCTGCACTAGAAATTTAAGAAAAAGAATCTGTATGCTGTATGGAATATTCCTTTAATTTTATATAACATCTGAATGGAATTCATTAATTTTATTTTATTTCTAGACTATGGTGGCTGATCGTTTTTGGAGCATCACTGTATATTTGTATCTACATGATCCTCAAAACTTACGAGAAATGGCAGAGTTCTCCAGTCATCGTCAGCTTTGCTCGCAGCTCAACTCCTGTATGGCAAGTGCCTTTCCCAGCTGTGACCGTTTGTTCTGAAACAAAAACTAAACAAACTATTTATAATTTTACTGACGCTTATCAGAGAGATCTTCAGAACAATTTAACTTTGGAGGAGTAAGTTGTAGTAAAACTGTATCTAACTCGATACAATTTCTTGTTTGTTAGGCAGGGATATATAGAGAAGATTAGTCTAGTGTGTGACAGTCACCTCCACGCCGAAGGAAACGAAACGATAGGTGATGACACGCTTGATTTTTTAACAAAGGTAAATCATTCGCTATGTATTTTAATACTAAAGAGGTATACAGCGCGATCTAAAATGATTGAAAGTACCGCTTCATAGTGATTGTTTCTTGTCCGTTTACTACTTAATGTACATTTGAATAATTCCACTGACATACGGTGATATTTCAAATAGCGCGGGAAATTAATTTTAAAGCTTGTAATATTTTTAGAAAACTGTAACTTTTAGAATCTTTTAAAGACTGTTCTTTTTGTAAATTGCGTTTTATGTTGAGCGTAAATTTTTGTATTACAAAAGTTAACATGTACATAAAAAAAAACATAATTTAATTACAGTTTACATGAGAAAAACCCATTTTTTATCAGATTTTGCCTTACAATAATTGCCTACTTTAATACAACAGTTTAAGTGAATAAAAATTAACATTTTGTAAGATTGCAGCTTATATTTTCTTGAACTGCCATGTCTGCATTGTCTAAACAAACATTAACCCTGCGTTTCATATTTTCAAAAATGGCTGCCAACTGTCTCGGTGTGATTTTATTCACGGCATTCATTCACTATGGCCTGCTGTAACTCTTTAATCATGTGTAAACGATTTGCATGCACATGTTTTTAATTTGTACGGACATAAAGTGGTCAATGGTTTTAAGCCGGGAGATAGCGGTGGCCAATGTCATAAAAAATACCCTTAGAAAATTCATGTGATGTGAACGGTCTATAATTCATACATTCCAATTTGTCCCCTTTCTTGTATATTGGGCAAATAGTTTCTATTTCCAATTTTCCGGCATTCTTTCTTGCACCTATATCTCCACCATTAATTTGTGTAGCTTTCCGCCTCAGTGCTTCATTAGCGCCGCTGCTATCTCGTCCAGACTTGCAGCTTTATTGTCTATTAACCTATTTACTGCCTCGACTATCTCCTTGTACGTTGGTTTCTCTGTGTATATTTCTGCTGTATGGTATCTTGTTGTCTATCTTCCTCTATTTGTATATTTATTTCTCCTGAAAGTACGGTCTCTAACACTTTTTCTTTCACTTATTATGATGTCTTCTTTGTCCTTACCCAGGTGTACTCTAGGTTTAAAGACTTTCCTTAAACGGTTAGTTCTTTCATTTTTTATCCTTCATTGCTTGTAATTCCCACGTTTCTCGATGTTCATATTGTTTTTTTCTGAAGATTTTAGATGCGTTGCTACTTTCTCTCTTGTATTCTTCCCTCGTGGTTGTTGTGGTTCTTGCGAACGTTCTTTTTTTTGCTTCTTTTTTTCTTCGGTGCTTCCTCGCATTCTTCACCAAACCACTAATTTCTGCGTATATTTTTCCTTCCCACGTTGGTTTCTGACGTATTTTTTATTGTTTGTCTGATGCTGATACCTCTTCGTCCTTAGGTTTTGATACATTCATCTTCTTCGTTGTTTGACCCTTTTCAATTTTAATTCTTGCAATTTTTTGTCTTACTTTCACTATTACCGAATAGTTGTCTGAGTCTATGTTTACCCCTTTCTGCGATCTTTCGTCTATTATGTGTGAGAAATGTCTACCTTCTATTATTAATACATGGTCTATCTGGTTTTCATAGCTACCATCAGGTGCTTTCCATGTTCCTTTATTGACCTCTTTATGCGAAAGTGCCCTGTATAAACCAATATGACGTATTTGCAAAATTTCATAATAATTGTTCGCTGCAGCCCATTTAGTAGGTACTTAAATTGTATTTTATGTAAATACAATTCAGCAGCATGAGTCTACTTGTATTCGCTAAATTCAGAACGCGCAGGTCATGAACATATCGAATAGTTCAATATTGTGTGCTACTACAAGATCTTCTTGCAGGTATCACCTCCTTTCGATGAAGTGTTTTACGAATGCAAGTGGATGAACAAGAAAAAAAATTGCAGCGAACTCTTCTCACCTATGTTATCGGAGGAAGGAATTTGCTTCACCTTTAATATGTTGGATAGAGAAGAACTCTTTAAAGACATAGTGTAATCTTAACTTAATTGTGCACAATTTAATTATAATTTGTTAAATTTTTCATTTTTAAAATGAATTTTCCATTTAGCACAATTTTTGAGGATACACAGCTTTACATAATTTTTATTGTTAGGTATCAGCATGGCGATTATTTAAGTCACGGAGTAAGAGCAACTAATTGGACATTAGAAGAGGGTTATCCAAAAGATTTGGGAAAGGATGCCTTTCCAAGACGAGCTATATCTGCTGGGCAGGGTGCAGGTCTTACGATTCTACTAAGAGCATACGAAAATGATTTAGACTATGTTTGTAGAGGACCTGTTCAAGGATTCAAGGCATTAAATAATTCACAATAAGTGGGATTTATATTTACACGAATAATTCTTGTAGATGCTACTGCATCATCCAGCAGAAATTCCACGAGTAAGCCAACAATACTTCCGTGCACCTTTAAACCAAGAGGTTGTGGTTTCCATAAAACCCGACATGATGACGACTTCAGATGGTTTGAAAAATTATCATCCTCACCGAAGACAGTGTTACTTTCCTTCCGAAAGACAATTAAGTTTTTATCAAGTTTATACTCAGCAGAATTGTGAAGTGGAATGTTTGACCAATTTTACCTTGAAACAATGCGGCTGTGTATCATACCACATGCCCCGTAAGAACATCAGGTTTGTTACTTTACTGAAATAAACGTTTTATTTTCGTAGATGACAAATCTACCAAACTGTGTGGTTCTGGAAAAACTATATGCGTTCATGAAGCATCAGGTAAATTTACAAAACGTAATCATTTGTAATACCTAATGTCGGGGCCCTGGGTAGGCGAGTGGTTCTTCTGCTTGTACCCAAGGCCACACAGAAATTCGGAACGTTCGGGCGTGGGTTCGATATGGGGCACCAGCGCGACCGGTTTCTCTTAGGCGTGATAGTTTAGGTTAGATTTAGTTTAGCCAAGGTACCATAAGCAGTAGAATCAGTGCCTTAAAGGGCGAAAAAAAATACTTAATGATAATGATTGTTATAGTTGCACTACTCAGTCAAGAAGTAGAAAAAAGTTTGGATCTATTCGATGATGGAAAATCGGTTGAAGACAAAACAGGACATCAAGAATGTGATTGCTTGCCTGCTTGTACATCATTAACATATAACTCCGAAAATTCTCAAGCAGATTTTAATTGGCCCAAAGTGTTTCAAGCCCAGAAAACTGATGCTCAAGAACTAAAAGGGTATGTTTCTTCCAATATTTGAAAACACTTTAACCCATTTTTAATATTTATAGAGCTAGAATGACCGGTGTAACATTATTCTTCAAAGAAATGCAGTTTATTACATCAGAAAGAAGCGAACTTTACGGTCCTACAGATTTTCTAGCCAGTTGTGGAGGTTTACTGGGTCTGTTTATGGGTTTTTCTTTTCTATCCATCATAGAAATTTTGTACTTTTTGTCGCTTCGGCTTATGTGTAACGTAAAAAATTTCGGACGACCTTTCTGGTCTGGTTCTGCAGATCTTCTAGAAAATGACGCTTATGAGCACAAACATTAATTTTTCTGTTAGTTAATATATAGATTTTTAAGCTTTCCTATTAAAACTTTTCCCTATTCAACATAGATTTTTGTGAAAACCTACTACCGGTTAATCGTTGGTTAGCTTAGTAACAGAAACATTGTTTGGCTTTTAAAACTTAAAGCCTTGATTCCAACATAAAACTACTTCTTCCTTGATTCAAGAAATATCAAACTCGTCTCAGAACTAGGGTTGCCAGACGTCGCGCTTTTCCGGAATTGTCTCAATTTGGGGCTTCAAATCCCTGTGCCCCGATAAGAGGTTTCAGGATCGTCGAATATCCCGGTTTATCAAAACTAGTAATAAAAATAGTTGTTATGTATTGGTAATACCATCTATTTATTAGGCGTAGCAGTTTTGAATCTTTGATTGCCTGAGCCAGGAGTCGGCAACCCGTGGCTCTCTAGAACCTCTCGTGCGACCAGCATAATGTTATCGTTCCATTGCAATTAATTTCCCCACTTATTGTTTATTTTTTCTCGTCCTTTTCCTATTATAATTGATGGAACCTTAACCCATAAGTCCGGAAATTGAAAAATTGTCACACTATTTGGAAGGTGGTATATTTTTTTGTATCACTTTTCATTTTTGTTTATTCCCAAAGTAATCAAAATATTTTACTTTTTATCGTCTTTTATCTTAATATCAATTTAATTACACAAAACAATATGAAATTGAGTAACTAAAAGTTAAGTAACTAAAATTATGACTAAGTAGGAAAGAATCTACTAACAAGAGCACAAAATTTAAAATTTAACAGGGATTTACTTCCTTGGTCAATTGTCGGCTGTCACATTTCGATTGTTTCCTTCTATTGGTGTCACTAATAGCAAAACTGATTATATAATAGTGAATAGGTGACGTGGTATACTAGAAGTTACTAGAACCCCAGTAGCTCGCAAGTACTCACCGGAAGGGTATTAACCGCCATCACGCTAGCTGGCACACCGAATGGAGGGCACATATGCGGCGTCAATGCCCCTTCTGCAGGAGCGGATTGAAGATTTCGTAAATCGTAAAATTAGCCACTTCCTGACTTATGGGTTAAGATAGCGTCATTCCTTTCATAGCTAAGCTTACAATAAGAAACCTATCTGATGAGGTGACCTTTAAATATTACTAAATGCATTTAGTGCTTTAAACTAGCATCCAGCTTTTACAATAATGAGCTGGTTCGTCATCTTTTTATTAGTAAAAATCTGGTATTATCAATGTAAATTCTCAGATCCGTATTTTTTCATTTTTGATGTGTCGATATTGTATAATTTACTGGGGAGTGAAGAACTACGTGGCCAATGGTCATGAACTTCCAAGTAGTTTAAGCCAAGAATTTCTGGTAGCATGTAGTAAATACAGCAGCTGTTGTTTCGGTGTTTATCTTTTTTATTATGTGTGTGAGACATATTATAACTTCCACAAGTGGACGCAGATACATATGACAGCATGATTGTGCAGACTGTTATGCATTATGAATTTAGAATGGTCTATACATGTCTCTTTGAACATTGTTGACGCAGTTCCGGTTGTCTGACAGCACCAAATTTAGTACAGCGGTGGTTCAAATATCTACTTTATTTATGTGTCAGTTAGGTATTTTAACAATACTACATTTTATTCTATCTAGTCAAGCAGAAGCACAATCACTTGTAGTTCAATCGTCACAGTAACAATTTTAATATACTACTGACTATGCCGTTTATATACAAATAATCTAATATATTTATTTGACTCGACTCTTAACTTGGCTGTATGTTTGCTTACCTTACAATATGTTCCATTAAAATTTGAACATGTCCCAAGAAATAATATGTGATTTATTACTTAAGATTTATGTTCTAGCAAAACAATGTTAACGCATGTATATAGCAAAATACTATTTAATATCTCCCTTTTTGTTTAAATTGGAATAAATGTAAATCGAAAACAATTGTAAGCACATCTCTTATTACACACACAATACCTTACATCTCCATGCAGTGAACATATACAGGGTGTTCAAATTGAAGTCGGCACTATTGCCAACTTTGTTACTACTAAAGATACGATGTTGGTTAAATTACTAAAGTAGTAGCGTTTTTTCTTCCGATTACGATGGTAAAATTTTAAAAACAATTGAACTTCGCGTTTTCGAGATATTAAAAAAAACAACATTTTTTAAATGGAATACCCTGTATATTTTAGCACATTTTAAACGATAATTTAATTTTAAACAAATACATAAATACCCTAAACTTACAAATAAACGAACTACAAGCATTTAAATGTAGGTACCAGTTAAGTTGAAATGAATATCATGTAGCCAATGAATGGCCGATTATTGGAAAATAAAAGAAACGCATTTTATTATCATCTATCATCTCCAACATTACGGCCACCACGTTCGCCAGACCTTACACCTCTGGATTTTTATTTCTGGGGATTTTTACAAAATTAAATATAAAAATCGCTATGCAAATACGAATTATCTTCAAGAAAGCATCAGCAATATCATAAAAAACATCGACGGACGAACCATCTAGCTTTCCCTTTACGTCCTTATAGTTAGAGTTGGGCAAATATGCTGTAAAGATAGTGCATATATGCACCAACATATGTCGCATAAAACCGTCAATATATGCAGTAAAATATGCCGCATAAAACCTTCAATATATGCAGTAACCTTTTGCGATATGCACTAAA
Organism: Limonius californicus; assembly: GCA_014611495.1. Taxonomy (NCBI): domain Eukaryota; kingdom Metazoa; phylum Arthropoda; class Insecta; order Coleoptera; family Elateridae; genus Limonius; species Limonius californicus. Next base: position 19,395 of record JABXWE010013448.1, read on the forward strand.
AAAATTAGTTTGTTTATTTAGTGCCTAATATGAAAATCTGATGTTTAATTGAATCTGCAGTTTAATACTAGTAATTATTATATGAGTTAAAGCACGTTTTGCATAAAATGTAATTTTTCGTTGAAAGAAAAAGATAAATACAATAATTAATGATTTTCATTATTTTTAGTTACAAACACTCAATATTCAAAAAATCAAAAGGGCTTACATAATATAGAAACGCATTGTTATTTTCAGTTAAAACTGCATTTTTTATTTGCATATACAAAAATACAGGTAGAAGTAAAATCAATAAATAACACAACCTATTTATTAATTATTACAATAAATAATCATGTGCTTTTCAATGGTGTCAACGAGAACATTTTGCCGCTTATCTTCCAATATATTTTTGTAGCTGGAAAAACTTCTTTCTACATCACAAGAAGTTACTGGACAATATTTAAATAAATGTGAATTTTTAACTGCAAAACATTCGTCATTGTGGCCATTGCTTAAGAAATCTCCATTTAAAATATTTCTTATGGAATTCAGAGTTGAAAGTCCGCTGTTTTTCTGAATTAAATCGTCCATTTTGCTGCTAACTTTTTTGCATATTTTATTTTTATTTTTATTCAAAATTGAATGAAATTTTTCGATTAATTCTAAAGATTCAGTGAGAAGCAGGTTTTGTGTTTCTAATTTAGTAATGATGGTAGGAATTTCCGAAAAATGAGCCTTTATGTAGGACAACTGAGGTTGCAATTCCGGACACTTTAAAATATCTTGACAATCTGCTATAGACTGAGCAGAAGTTGAATCAAAGGTGTTAACAACATTTTTAAATTCACTGTAATTTTCACAATAAAATAGAGCGGCTTCTATCCACGTTCCCCACCTGGTGAGAATTGGTTGTGGAGGTAAGGGCACATCTTTAAGCAAGTCTTTGTAAACTTCGACGCGAAGTGGTGATTTTAAAAATACTTTTTTTCCCTTATTAATTAATTTATTGACTAAAGGAAACTCAGTTCTAACCACTTCGGCCACCCTATTCATCGCATGGGCCAAACAAGTTACATGAATTAAATTTGGGAAAAAGATTTTTAAATTTTGACCTGCTTTTACCATGTATGCGGCACCATCAGTCACCATGTATAAAATCCTTTCTGGTGGTATTTGATTTGGCAAATAAAGTAACGAAAGGGTTTCATTGACAAAACGTGAAATTGTCAAATTGTTGGTTTTTTCTAGTTGTTTAACAGCAATTAAATAACTGGAAGAAGGACTGCTGTTTAAAACACCTACAATAAAATTCGCTATATATCTTCCTTTAGCATCGGTGGTTTCGTCAACGCTAAACCAAATACAATTATTCGAAACAACGTTTCTTATTTTTTGAAGATTTTCTTCGTATAATTTTGGAATGCTCGTTCTCGAAGCCGTTCTCCGGGAAACGACGTTTTGTTTTGTATATTTTTCTAAGAAATTTCTAAATTCGGGAACGTCCATGTTATTTAATGGAATGTTGCATGAAACCATCATTCTACACAAATCGTCGTTGAAATTGTTGACATTCTTATTTAAGCAGTTCAGCAATAATTGTTGTTTTGGCTCGTTTGTATTATTTTTCTTTTTTGATGCGGACCGGTGGCTGCGTGCTGATCCAGTTGAAACTTTTTATTAACGTTTATCTGTAATAACAATATTTATGTACAATTTACTACAGCTTATACAAAGGAAAATAATTGAATGTGCCCTGTGACCTGTGCCATATCCTTTGCAATATCACAAAAAAAAACTTTCTAATTTTATTCTTACATTGTTGGCTTAATTACAAAATACAATAACAAATTAGTATTAAATTTTTAACTCGCTGTTTTGGTTTGTTTGAAGTTTTTTAACTTTAAACAGAGTAAACAGTTTTTTAAAATTAAAAATTAAAATAAACGGATAAATACCTCTTTTTCACAGATGATGCACAACACAACACTCACATCGTATTTAAAACATGTATACGGCTTCAACCACTTCGTAATTAAATCGTTTTTTGAACTATGTAGCAACTTTAGGCATTTTCAGGGTATAGACTGGACAACTACACTTTACAGCTCTCTGTCAAGGCAACAAGTGAACTAGTCAAGCACTAAAATTATAATTTATAAATAACTATTTCTAAGAATAAGTATAAGAAAAATTTCCAAATATTATTTTCAAAGAAATTTGTACCTGAGGATTAAGGAATAAGACCTACCCAAATAATACAGCCTTTGTCAGTTAATCCTTTATTTCCTCTACCTCTACTTGGAAATTTAGAAAGTGCAAGTCGAGGGTTCATGTGGTTTCACTAGAAGATTTTATGCAATTTCTTCTAAGAACTACGAATATTTTATTTGATAATTTATTTAAAATTTTATTTTTTTTCTAGTATATGCATTTTCATGCCATTAAAAGCTAAAATATGCACTAATATATGCCGTATGCCGTAAAGTTGTAATATATGCCAAATATGCAAAATAAAATTTACTTTTTATGACTCTAAACATCACGAAACGTGTATATACGAAAAATTAACATTTTATGATCAATAGGAAAAAAGATGCAAATATGCATTTGCCCAACTCTACTTATAGTTGTTTTAAGTGTATTAATTATTAATTAAGCAAAGTATGTTAATTTTTCGATAACTAGCCATTGTCTACATGATTTTCCTTTAAATGCTTGTAGTTCGTTTATTTGTAGGTTTAGGGTATTTATGTAATAATAAATTTCGTTTAAAATTAAATTATCCTTTAAAATGTGCAAAAATATACAGGGTATTCCCTTTAAAAAAATGGTGTTTTTTTTAATATCTCGAAAATGCGAAGTTCAATTGTTTTTAAAATTCTACCATCGTAATCGGAAGAAAAAACGCTACTACTTTGGTAATTTAGCCAACATCGTATCTTTAGTAGTAACAAAGTTGGCAATAGTGCCGACACCCTCTATAGATTCTATCATATATTTACCAAATAATTGCTACTTCAAAACGAAAAACATCATTTGCACGTGGTTTGTTTGCAGTTTGTACAGCTTGTTGGAGTTTCTGCTCACAGCTCATCAGCCTTTTTCAAGAAAAAAAATTTTTTTGTGAAATAGGTTTTTAGGCTTCACTTACTGCAATGCCTTTCTGTTTTTCCTATTAGCTTTTTAATAATTTCAAAATATTTTCAAAATGAAAAACGCAAGTCATATGAAACCGTACATACGTTTAAAGGTCATTGACAGCAAGCTCGACAATATAAAAATATACAGGGTGTTCCATTAAAAATGAGATATTAGAAGTTGAATTTTATGAAATGTGGTTCTAAATTAGAAACATCCTGTATAAGGTATTTAAATTCTAAACAGTACGACACTGTAACGAAGTTTCCGGGAAACAACCGTTTCAGCATTTAGTAATTAAATGTTAGGTCGCTTTAGTTCCTGAAAGAGGCGTCTGCAGCAGTATTAGTGGAGTTCCAAATGGTTTTCCCCCACGCACTTATCGTCGCGTTCGATCACACTCCGGAGGAAACGCGTAGAGAAAGGGAACCCAGTATATATCTAGGATCCCAGCATAAATTTCGTAACTTGGAGTCCAAGACTTCAGCGAGGAAGTCAGTCCAGAACTTGGAGTCAACTTCCGCCAGAGAAAGAAGCCGCCGAAATTTGAATTACCAGTCCACCAGAGAAGGAAGCAAGCCGAAGTTAAGCCGCCGAAATGTTCTCAGTCCGTGTGAATTTCCGTTGGAGAATTCCATAAAATCTGCGTACCTGTACGGTGTCGCATTTATTCATTTTGTGTAACACTTCGCCGCTGGGGTTACCTTAATTGATATCCATCCAGTTAGTATCAATTAGGTTAATATACCAGTGAAATAAGAGATTGAAGGTCTTTTAAGCCGGTCAGGCCAGGTAAATTTGATTTTCATATTTTTTTCCGTAATTGGAATTTCATAACTAATTTAACAAAACATTCTAGTCGGTCAGGCCAGAAGGTACGTATTTTTAAAATTAGGCGTTTAAATAATTTCAATTACTCATCGTACAGTCATATTTCATTTAAAATATTCTACGAAACATTTAAATTCATTTATCGTCGAGATTGCGAAGCCAAGCGCGCTTTCCCGGTGCATCTGGATCTAGCGAGCCGCTGGTTATCATTGAACCACCGTAGGCAAGAAAACCGTAAACAGCTTCACAGGCGCATTAAATTAACCCGTACGCGTACCAGGTGACAATTTAATCTTATAAGTGTGTGAACACTGAAAACGACTCCGATTAGTGGTTTCGTGGGTACATTTTGTTAAACGCATTTAAAACTAACTGCCAGGTGGCAACCATTTTATTTGTTTATTCCATACTACAGAGTACGCACGCCGCCTGCTGTTGGAACGTCACCTGCGCAGACCATTCAACCGACATCCGACCCAGACCAGGGGCGTACCTACCAGGATTTTGCAGACATTATTACTTTTATTTATAACCTCAGAATCAAATATATTTTTCCTTTATTGTAACAGTTAAATATAATAAATCCTGTTATAACCATTAGTCTCTACGCATGTTATTACGAACTTCTGGCTCCGAGCTAAAACCGGGCACCCGTCCCCACGTGGACGGACCGCTACAACACTTATCTGAAAATGCGTTCGTGTAAACTGTAGAATACTTTTGAAAAATTATATTCGGTTCTTTAGATACCAACTATCAAAGATAAACCATCATTTTTTCAAAATTTAAGTGAAAGTATATTATTTCCGAAAAAATTAGCGATAGATACATAAAACCATATATCGTTGTAAAGATAAAAAAATAGGAAATCTTCCAAAAGTGTAGTAATATGCAGGATGTTCTATTTAAAATAAAGAAGTTATCCATTGACCCACTAAAACAGAACACGCTGTATAGTCAATTTTAGTATTTAAAGCTTTTTTGAAGCTGCTACAACAAAGACGTTAGGAATATCTCATTATTATATCACCCTGATGTAAAATAATAATATATGTTCAAATAAGGACGAGAGTCGATTCTTTTATAAAAACAAGGGCCTCAGACGTCCGAATCTATAGCTTAAGCTGTCGATTAGCTGCGACATTATGGTATGATAAAAAAAGAAAAAATTTCGTAGTCAGTATCAGCTGAGATTTCAATATTACATTTACAACTAAGTCTATTTAACTATCGGCAACAGAAGGTTGCTTTATTTCTTGATAATATATCTATTTTTACGTTTTGTAAATCGAACCAATTGGTAAACATACAGAAAAAAGTTCATTTTTTTTAATCTTCATCACTAGTTAACAATACAGATAATTTTTACTTTATGTCAGCGTCCAGGTCGAAGGGAGCTCGAAGACAGGTAGATTTACGCACGATCTACGCCCCCAAGGGGAAGTATAGCAGAACGGCGAAAGGAGACAGCTAGGCTGACGACAATGGTTCCAACAGCATACGACGTACGAATGATATCGCCAAGTCTCATGGTCCTTTAACGGCACATGGTAACAAATATGGGCTCCAAATAACGGCGATAATATCAACAAAACTTAATGCTGAATAAATACTGATAAGGCTGGTTGTTTTGAACGCCAAAAGCGATAATCGGAAGTGCAGAACACGGGCTGGAATCGTAGCCCTTTACGTGTAGGTTTAAAACGGGTAGCAGGACTAATTTTATCCATAACTACGAAGGAAAATGCACGGTATTTCCATCACATTGTTGATTCTTGCTTACACACCATCCAACACTACTAAATTCCCAAACCATGGTGAAGTGAATATATATAACTCTCACTATTATGCACAATAGAATATGCACTGGATACCCATTTTCAAAGAGTTTTTTTGTAAATGTTTGGTGTGGCATAGTAGGTCACCATATTATTAGACCACACTCCTTCCATGGAAATTTAACTGAAGAAGATAAAATCAATGTACGACAAAAACTTTAGTAGCAACCTTGCGGCTGTCCTGCTCACAGTTGAATTATTAGAAATCGCTTAAATTATATATTTGGAAGAAATTGTATTGAAAAAGGAGCTTCGCATCCACGGCCACCAAGAAGTTGCCACATCACTCCACTAGACTATTTTCTTTGTGACACAATTAAAGAACTCCGGTAGTAAATGAGCGTGATAAATAAAATCATCGATGTGTATACAACAATTACCTACACCAGACATGCTACCTCCAATTATGGTATTGGAGTATTTGTTATTGGTTAAATACACAGTAAACTAATTTCATCGATATTAAATAATTATTGGCAGTACAAATGTATAAATATTTATTTAATTAGGAAAATGGCTCAGTGCGGCGCATAATAATAAGTGTCTAAAGTTACTATAGTGCGTTCCAGTTAATAAGGCGGAAGCAAAGAGGGTGCAATGGGAAAAAGTGGGCGTTGTAAGTTGTAATTTACCTAAAATTTACTTACCAGGTAGATGACATGTGGCAACAATGCCAACTTAAGTGATTCAATGAACAACTAGGTGGTGGTTGCAAGGGACCGCTTTGTATGAAAAATGCTCGCCTTATCAATTGGAACGGGCTCTATTTATTTAAGAGAAATGAAGCTCAGATACTAGATCAAAAGTATGAATATTTCGCCACTGAATAGGGCAAAATCCTATACTTTTAAAAAGTTTTGCTAGTAATTAACTTCAGAAAGGTTCTTCTGTGACATTTGATAGACGTATGAAATCTTACATTTTAGTAATTTATTTATTGAAATAATATATTACTTTTAACTATATATTTTTGTGTTTAGTTAAATACGATATAGCAACCAAACTGATGTTGAATAAACCTGTAAAGGGCTTGGGCTACTGTACTTCGTTCTCCTGTGCTTGAAGTAGAATAACAACATACGTTGTAATAGTTCCAACTAACTAAAAACATATTTTCTGTGAAGTGATTACAAAATAAGTAACACAGACTTACAGTGCTGAGCAAAAAACGATCAACGTTAAAGTATCCACTAGCGGAGAACTGCATATTGTTTAAACATATACACATTGCGAAAGCGCTGACCTAGAACAACATTTCATCGGTTTACTGCAGAACCCAGTCAAAGAGAGCCGAAATTGTACCTGTTTTCTATACCGTCCCCCACTAGCCAAAGACAACAAATTACAAACATGCCGTGCCGTCACTTTCATCTAAAACATATTTTATATAGCACATTGGAACAGTTTTCCTTTTATCAGAACATACTTTCAGCATGCACTGATACAAAGGTTCAATGAGGATAAGAACTCTAAGTAGCTGTTCTGAAAACTTGAGCAGCCTGCGCAATGTTTCAGAAAGCCCTCTTCGTTTGCCTTGCATCGACAAAATTATATGGTACGGAGTCGAAATCAATTGAAATAGCGAAGACGCCATAACTATCTGAAATCACACACATTTAAATTGGCAATATCATGTTTGGCGCTACCATACCAAGATAATTAACCCAAAATGATCATTTAAAATGTTGGCTGCTTCCATCAATTTTAGGTATGCTTTGTTCATTAATATAACATTTTCAACTACAAAAAAGTTGTAATTAATAAACCAGATAATTTGTACAATTCATTCTGTAGTTCAAGAAACCATAAGTTTGATAAACCATGGAAAAAGGAGATAGAAAATTGTATAAAGAAGAATTGCAAGGTGGTAAATATTTGGATTGTCAAAGGAACAATACATTTTGTAATGTTCTTTTATATAGTTTTAAACTTTTCCATACTAACCAAATAATGGGATCTTGCTACGATCAACTTCATCACCAGCTAGAAACCGAACGTGACAAGTTTAATAATGGTAAAGTATATAGTACGCATCGCTGAAAGTAAAGAATAAGTCGAACAACAGCTAGACGACTTGGAGAGTCTTGACCAACGACTATTACATGCATCTAAACAAAAAAAAAGTAAGATAATGATATATAAAAAAAGGAGGAACTATCAGAAGTGAGATAATACAGCAAGTAGAAGAATTGCCCTACCTGGGCAGCATTATTACTAATGACGACCAAAGCAAAAAAATATTAGTAGAATTCAACACGCAAAATAAACTTTCTTCAATAAAATGAAATTTTTGACATCGGGAAAAATGAAACATGAAACAATGAAAATTTGTATGCGAATTTATGTCTGGAGTGTGGCCACGTATGGTTGCTAAATATGAGCCATAAAGGGGACGAAAATTTATTTCCAAGAGAAATTTTAACCCCATCCTATTTTCATTGAGCACAAAACGTCTGCCCGTCTCAAGCTACTATACCACACTCTTATTGTTCAAGAAGAAAAACAAGCCAACCGAATTCTCAAAACCGACCGGGCGCAAACTGCAGAAGATAATTTCTAGAAATACTTCTAAGACCGCGTCCAACCCTCTAAAGAAATCTAGTCGGCGCCAGCCAATTAAAACACACATACCAGCGATAATTTTCGAAGTAATTAAAATAGGCATACGATGGCGCTGTTTACGAGTTAAAATAATGAAATGAATCTAACGAACATTAATCGAAATTCAAACGCTCAGTAACCAGACGAACATCACAACCTGCCTAGATTTTTAGGTTTTTCAACCCTTCTGGCTACCAATATTGTTTTAATTACTGTATTATCAATAATTTTGTGCACGCATCAGCAACCCTGTAATCTTACTACTGACGCAAATGCAATTTGAGTAATTTGACTTGATAATAATACAAAAAAAAAATCATTTTCATTTAGTTCATAATAGAGTTGTGTTCTCTTTGGTACTATCGTCAATACTGCGGTGATAAGATCTCTAGTTAACCAGGCAGTACTTATACGGTAGCTAACGACTAACCTACCAAGTACAAGAAAACATCCTAGTCAGCTCTAACGACTAATCTGTCTAAGCTCAATATGAGCAATGAGAATTGTGCCCCCAACGGTCTTGGAAAGTCTTTTCGAATTTGAGCCTTTTGATTGTGATTAAAGCCGAGGCTAGAAACAGACTGTCTATGACAATAGGCAAGGGAATACCTACGACCCAGCTAAATAGTGGCAACACTGGCAGCGGTCCTTATCATCATCCATAAGAGAAGTATGTTTCGTAAGCTGCGTAAGCTTACTCCTCTCTCCTTCAACACATGATGCAAAATTCTTTTCTACGAGAAAGAACTTCAACATCCAAGATCATAAACGGGGAAACACAAATGGTAGGACATAGCTTTTCTCTGGGTAAGTACATCACCTGAACATACATTGTGTGGCAAGATGGCGGGCGCATCGGACGGGCGTGGCGAAGGTCCGTGCGGAAAGTGCAATAACAAAGTGGAGGACGACGGAAAAGGTATAAAATGCGGAGGAATATGTGATAGAGATTATCATGCTTCATGTGTTAAATTAACAGTACCGAAGCTTAATAAAATTAAAGAACTTAAAGACTTTGTGTGTTGGTTGTGTGCCGGTTGCAAACAAGTGCTAAACAACTTGAAGGTAGTAACAAACCCACTAGCCCAAACAGAACCGGACTCGATAATAACACTAAATAGCGAAACAAGGGACAAAATCAACAACATAGAAAAAGTGCTGGAAAAGATTGTATCTCTAGAAAATAAATGTGATAACATTGCCACAAATCTAGAAAACAACAGTTTTATTAAGAAAACATTTGCGGATGCAACAAAACTGCAAGAACCCACAATGAATCAACCTACCGATAAAAACAAAAATATTCCTGGAATAATAATCAAACCAAAGACTCCCCAACAGTTTAATAATACGAAAGCTGAAGTACAAAATAAAGTTAATCCGTATAAAGCCAGAGCAGGAGTAGCATCACTAAAACCGACAAGAAAAGGTGGTCTAATCCTAAAAAGCAACGACTTAGAAGCAACAATAAGATTGAAGCAGCTTGCGGAAAAGGAGTTAGGAGAACAGTACACAGTAGAATTAACGAAAATGAAGAACCCTAAATTAGTGATCACCGGACTAGACCGAAACTACAACACAGAAGAGCTACTTGAAGAGATGATAGCGTTAAATCACTTCGTCACCGAAGAAGATAAAATAAAAGTAGTATACAGTCGGCAACAAAAGAAAAACCCAAATTGCTGGATCATTTATCTAGAAGCAACAGGCGCAACTTTTAATAAAATATGCAACAGAGACATCAACGTTGGATGGAAATCACACAAGGTCAAGGAAGATTTGAATATTCAAAGATGCTATAAGTGCCATCAATATAACCACAAAACAAGTGAGTGTAAAAGCATTAACGTAGTTTGTAGTTATTGTACAGGAAATCATACTGTAGAACATTGTAATCTTTTAAACGAAAAACCTAAATGTACTAATTGTATGCATGTCGTAAATAATTATAAAATGGAAAGAGATATAAATCACACTGCTGACAGTGTCACATGTCCAACTTATAGAAAGAAAGTCACTATTGCTCGCGAACAAACAGATTACAGTAAAACAGAATTATAAATCTTCTTTATGGACGAAATTCTAAAAGAACTGGAGCACAATGGAGTTAAAACCCAAACAATAGAGAATATAAAAGAGCTCGATAAAATATTAATAAATAAAGAAGACAAAGCAGTCATTAGTATCTTTCACCAGAACATTAGGAGCATGGCAAAAAATATAGACGAATTAGAATTAACTTTAAACGAATCGCAGCATGTTTTTGATGTAATAATACTGACAGAAACATGGGTTATCCATGACCCCACCGTATTTAACATAGAAAATTACGAACTAATTTATAACGAAGGAGATATAAACCAAAACGACGGCGTAATAATGTTTATAAAGAAATCACATGAATATAAAACAGAAATCTCTAGCATAAATAATTTAAAAGTCATAAAAGCATCAATAAAATACGCAACGAAAACAATAGACATATCAGCGATATACAGACCCCCATCAACTTGCCCTTACGATTTTAATCATAAGCTCACCGACTACCTTAACTCACAAACACATTCCGACTACAATTTCATAGTAGGCGATATAAATATAGACCTACTATCGGATAAAGATTACAGCCAAGAGTACTTAACTATAATAAGCGAGGCAGGTTACCAATCATTAATTAACGAATATACTAGGATAAAAGAAGAAAGTAAATCATGCATAGATCACATATTAATAAAAACAAAGTTCAGTATAAGTAGCTGCAGCCCAATCATATTAAAAAGCAGCATAACAGATCACTACTCCGTAATAAATAAGCTGACTCTAGGCAAATATGATCATGTAATTTGGAAAAAACCTAGACAAATAAATAGAATTGATTATGAAAGGCTAAACAAAGAAATCTCAGAAATAGAATTTGATCGTATAACTAAAGACAATAACAGCGAAACCTCAACAAACATACTAATAGCAAAAATACAACAAGCAATTCAAATTGCTACAACACAGATCAAGCTGCGAAAAGAAGAAATCAAAAGAAAAGCATGGGTAACAACTGGACTGATACGATCTATCAACAATAAACAAAAGCTGTACTCAGCCTACAGACAAAACCCAACTAACAGCGACAATAAACAACAGTACACAAACTACAGAAATATCCTAACTTTATTAATAAAAACAGCAAAAAATAATTATCTCAAAAAACAAGCAGAAAGAAACAACAGCATGAAGAACCTCTGGCAAACAGTAAACTCATTAAATGGCAATGAAAGCAAACAGAGTAACACTATAAAAGAAATACGGAATGATAGGGGAGACAAGTTAACAGGCGAAAAAGAAATAGCAAACGTATTTAACACATTTTACACAAAGCTAGGCAAAAATCTGGCGAGTCAAATAAAGCCAACACCAGGCTACATACCAGAAGGAATACATCACCTCCCACAATCAATATTCCTTGCACCAACCTCCAAAACTGAAATAGAAAAATACATAAGAGAATTGAAAGAAAATACAGCACCTGGGAAAGATGAAATTACAACAAAAGTTCTGAAGAGAATTTCAGACGTCATAGCTGAACCTTTATCAAACTTAATAAATAAAATTATCACAGAAGGAACATGTCCAGTAGCATTTAAAACAGCCATTATCAAACCATTATACAAAAATGGCGAAAAGAGTCTCCCAGAAAATTACCGACCCATCTCACTGATTTCAAACATAGCAAAAATATTCGAAAAAGTGATTAAGCAAAGATTAACACAATACCTAAAAAAACATGACGTAATAGACCAGGCGCAATTTGGATTTCAAGAAGGCAAGTCGACGCAAGATGCAATAATAGAGTTAAAAGAAGCCATACAGGGAGCACTAGACAACAGCAAACCGGCGTTAGTAATCTTTTTAGACCTAGCAAAAGCTTTCGACACCGTCAACCACTCACAACTATTAAACACATTAGATAAGCTGGGCATAAGAGGAACACCATATAAGCTCATGGAAAGCTACTTGCAAGGCCGGCCACAGTATGTAAAAATAGGTAATAGCTTAAGTAATAAAACGGAAGTAGAATGTGGAGTACCTCAAGGTACAGTATTGGGTCCCATTTTATTTACGCTATACGTAAACGGGCTGTTCTCTTTAGCTACAGAAGGAAAAATAATATCCTATGCCGATGATACGGCAATTTTTTACACAGACCATACATGGACCAACCTAAAAGAAAAAGCTGAACGTGACATAACAAAAATCAGCAACTGGTTTGATCACAAATTACTCACAATAAATTACAAGAAAACGAAATATGTTGCATTCACGTGCACAAGAAGAACAAAGCCTGAATTTAAGAAATTAACACTTAAAAAACAAAATACGACAACAGCGGAAATAGAATCGGTAAGTTCAATGAGATATTTGGGAATAAACATAGATGAACACCTACATTGGAACGAACAAATAAAAAAACTAGAAAAACAACTTAGAGCTGTCCTATATAAATTTAAGATAATAAGTCAATTCCTCAACTTAAAGAACCTAAAACACATATACTACGCGCTAGTAGAATCAGTCATTCAATATGGAATAGCAGCATGGGGAATGGTAGCCAGTACAAGATACAAGCGAATAGAAATCCTCCAGAAAAGGTTTTTGAAAATCATGTATAAAAGACAATATAATTATCCAACCGAACCATTG